>JAGDQP010008628.1:0-17243 GCA_022664845.1 Lepisma saccharinum | reverse complement strand
TAAATGTGTATCTATTACGTTTTCTAGAAAGAGCCATAATTATCACTACGAGTATAATATTGATAATATTGTAATACGGAATGTTAATTACGTAAACGATTTAGGCGTACTTGTGAATAGTAAATTATGTTTCAAACAACATATAGAAAATATTACCAATGAAACATATAAGTCATTGGGTTTCTTAAAACGAAATACAAGGGAATTTAGTACGACAAAGTCTTGTGTCACTCTGTTTAATAGTATTGTTCGTAGTAAACTGGAATATGCGTTTATTGTATGGTCACCTGATTACAAACAGTACCATAACAAAATTGAGCGCATTCAAAAAAAGTTTTTAAGGTATTTGTATTACAAAACAATTAATAATAGTTTCACTATAGCAAATATGTCATACAATGAGTTATTAGATATATTTGATTATTCTTTGTTATCCGTACGGCGTGCTATTACTTTAATGGCTTTCTTATTTAAGTTGATAAACGGTAGCATAGACGATCAAGGACTTGTGAGCCAACTAAGTTTAAATGTTAAACAAACAAACCTTCGAATGAGAACTCCATTTTATATTACAAAAGGTAGAACTGAATAATTTCTTAATTCACCTTTAAAAATGTGTAGAACTTATAATAATTTGTCAAAAACCAATACTGAATTAGATTTTTCGTCCCCTAACTCACTGTATATAAGTATTATTAAATCTGTTATAAGCAAATACAAGAAGTATGAATAATTATGTGCATATCATGATGAAATATTAAAACTTGCACAACTATATGTACTGTAGATTAAGTTGCGATGCCAACATATTATTTCCTTAATATATATAATGTTTTTCTTGTAGTATATATGTTTTTCATGTGGTTTTATTTGTGTTTCATTTGTGTCTGTAGGACAAATATCACATATTCAAGTGTATCACGGACATAACTTTTCTTTTTAGTTTTTTTCGTTGTTTTTTCGCTTTGTATTTTAAATATTATCTATGCTGTAGTGTCTTATGTCATGTAATGGAACTTATGTAAGCCTATTGTAATAGGGACTAATATCCTGTAATAGGTACCAAATAAATAAATAAACTATCCAATTGTGTACTAACTTTTGGCGCTGGCTGCACGTGTGAATTCGATTAACTTTATAATGGTTTTCAGAAAGCATACGAAAGAACACATTATGAAAATAAAAACCAGCGTGCTCGCAAACGAAACAGCTACTTGAAGTACATATAGCCTGGGAGTGAAACATCAGAGCATTAATGAACTTTTAAACACAGAAATTGATCCACATCAAGGACTTAAGTTTATTTACTTCGAAACCTTCGATACAGTGATACAAGAACTATCACTGACAGAAAGGAAGGATCACCAATAATAAGAACTTATCGAAGCAATTGATGCTGTGGGAACCCTGAGTACAGACCCAGAAAAGTTTGCATTTCTTAAGACCCTAGAAATTGATAAACCTCAATCACAATAACTTATAGTTGCAAAGGTTTACTTTAAAAAATGGAGGTGATACCATTGAAAAGTTATATGAAATGAAAGATGCATTTCCTACGGTTTACTTTTTTTTAGCCATATTTCAGGTATTTAACTGTAGCACTGCAATTTGTAAAAACACCACTCTGCTTACAAGAGTAGATAGATCAGAACGGCAAAATATGACAAGCAGTGATTCCGCCATGCCCCCCTGTGGGGAGTGTCTCCCCAAAATCTTTGAGAACACCCCACCAACTTTAAAAAATTTACGATCAAAAATCGATAGAAGTCGTGCAAAACTCTACTCACACCCTCCCAATTTTGACTTTACATCCTCCTCCATACACACGCTAAAAATCCTGACGGAATCCCTGATGACAAGTCAGTGGCAAGGAAACTTGGTGTTACTAAGTTTTGGATAGGATACTACAAAAGACTTAAATACTTCTGAATCCTTGGAAATTTTCATTGAGCTAGTTGATCGGAAGCTTTAGTTGCTTTCAAACGAAAGTTAAAAATTATTTCGTGTCCATAAAGAAAATGTCTACAGTTAACTTACATATATTAACATGATAAAAAAAAATATCTTCACAGTTGTATATAATGTTTGCAATAGTAGTTCAATTATTACTCTTAACATTCCATTGAGATTATCTGTATTATATTTTCCGGAATTTTCATGAATCTTTGGTATTATTTCTATGTTCATTTATTATCACATGGATAATATTGTAATGCTTTCTAAGTGTTTAATTGCAGTTCGTTTCCGTTACAATTTCATTCATAATTTTCCTCAAGCAGATAAATTTTGTCGCATAAGGCCATTCTGTTCGAGTAACAGCTTTTTCTTGTGTCTAGTGGTTGTTAGCCCCCCTCTAAGAAGTACAGAGCCCCTCTCTTTTTCGAACCTGGTTAATGCCCTGGTTTGAATTCATAAAGAAAAATCACTCGAAATTGTGTGTTCTCCATGGTGCACTTTCATACGACCCTGTTCAATAACACAGTAACTCCTGACTGGTTACCACAGCCTGTTTGCTGAACGTATACAGAGTTTGTGACGTTGGATGCGTGACCTCAGTAGATCCCTGTGCTGTATTGCTGAGGTGCGTTCCCACAAGGCGTCAAAGCGGTCAGTTCATTCGACTATCCTGACAGGTTTTTGCAGGTTACTTCCCTTACACGAAACAAACTCAGGGATGGTATCTTGAAGTCAGGCCCTGGCTGACTCGTTCCATATTCTTCCCCTACATCAGTGTTCGGTTTGTGGTAAATTACGAAGGGGGATTAGTGGTCAGCTGCAACATAGCTGTTTAAGTAGAAATACAAAGATTGTATTCCTGGTTGGGATAAAATTCGGAATCAACAACTGAGGATGAAATTCTCACGCACCAGGGAAAATACCCGGCATTCCCCACGGCAAATTGAACACTGTCCTACACTATTCCATCCCTGCCTTAGCCATAGATACTCAAAGGCCATAAATAAATCTAATTTAATTCACATTCCCATCTTGATTTTAGGACGTCTGTATCACATATTGTATTCTAATTTTTCAATGTTTTGTATAATTCTCTTTGAAATTCTGTTTATTCCATATCATTTGCGACTCGACTATTTAAATGGCTACTTGTGTTTTCAATGTATGATGAGAAAAAAAAACGAAGCAACCCTCATGAATATCTTCTTACCTATCCACCTTACGGTTCTTGTACATCCTTGTATTTAGGACGTCATTGAGTGTTGAGTACGACTGTTATAACTTTGTAATTGAATTGAATTTTAAGGCCATTAGGCAGCTTTGGCTCAGGCCGGATGGATGATGATGAGATGAAATGGTGGAATGAAGAAAGTGGGAGGAAACGGGAGAACCTTGAGAAAACCCACACACGCTGTTTGTCCACCACAAAGCCCACATGTCATGAGCAGGGATCGATCCGACGACCCTTAGCACCAGAGGTGAGCGCTCTACCAATTGAGCCACCGCGGCCCGTATAACTTTATAAGTAAATTGAAAGACATTAAACTATTGAATAATTTCCACGAAAATTTTACCCAAGGTTAGGAAAAAAGCGCAGTGGACAAAGATATCAACAGACAAATTGACGACATGAGGAAAATCTAGTAGTTGCAATAAATACTATAATATATTTTGTCATTAGGAATTTTCTCTTACTCCATTACGCACATTAAAATGATCCTTCTATCCTGGGAGTATCTACTACATTTTTATTAACAAATACAAACATTTTAATGCTTTTTAAGAAACAAGAAAAGGAAATTTGTCATTTGTAGCAACTCTTTATATTCAAGTTTGCGCAAAAATCCACCGTTTCATTCATATTTTCTCTTTTTTCATAATTAGAGAAAGGCAGTGGTCTCACTTTTAACTTGATTTCGTTGAATCAATTTCCAGCTTCAACTTGAATTTAGTTTCTCTTTCGGCTAAAATGCATGATACAGCTAAATGACAAATAAATATATGAGCTGAGAAAAAAAAATCGTTTGACAAAGACCTTATTTGCTGAAACGAAAAATAAATATATTATCAAAAATCTCACATTCTGCCAACAAAGAGTACACTTTTCACTTGTTGTGGATGAATAAATGTAGAAAATTCCTTGACTGGAATCTCAAAACTTCCGCTACACTTGCTGTTCAAATTAACTGCGTACCATGCTTGACTCTACGGAGTGTACTAATTGTTCTGCAAAACCAACTACCAGAAACTAAGTCACATATAAAAGCTCGGCCTCGGTTGGACATGCACCAGTCTGTTCGAGTCTCTAACCCGTAAAAAATTGCCGCTGACCAACGGGCGTCCAAGCGTGGTTGGAGTTGCAGATATATAAACCGTTGTAGTTAATAACATAAAAAAGCAGTTTTCCGAGACATTGTGGACACAACTAAGAGGTATGCTGCTGTTTCTGTTGACGGTGCTTTTGGCAAGTGCCAACAGTTTGGACGTTCCAAAATCTCGGTCAAACGGTAGAAGTGATAATGAAGATGTTCAAAGCAGCAGCTGGTTGACACGGTATCAGAACCAGTACAGATCGAAAAAGTTAATCGAATGCTTTCAAGAATTTGACTTCACCTGTGCACGAGTTAAGCTTTATACAAATCTTAATAAAATTATGCATATGAAGGCCTTTAAAGTATTTGATGGAATTACATTGGAGAAGCCTTATGGTAAAGATAATGAAGAAGCTGGAAGATCTTGGAGTGATTCAATTCTCTACTCCATCGCACCAAGAACTCATACAGAAGTGAGCCAGCGTCTGGACCAGCTCCTACTAGCTGGGATCTCCAAGATGCTATCAAGCAGAGCGCTGACATTCAAAATTCCTCCCGGTTTCACCATTGGTTTATCTCGAAGCACAATGAGTGGAGGATTTGTTCATGTGGACTTCGGATTGGACAAAAGTCAAAGAGAGCGTGGAGTATCAGAAGGTAAGACACCAAAGTTCAGATTGTTATTTTCACCAGAGTTATTTTAAGTATTTTTATTTTTATTATTATTATTTCTGATGTACAGTATGTCTAATTTCAATAATTTGCTTTTAATTATTTCCTACTACGACAATAGCGTTACTTTGTATTATTCAACAAGTTCTTCTTTCGGTAACTTACCATACGCAACTAGTCTGAAAGCGTACTTGTATCATAATCTAGTATTATTTCCAAAACAGTACATACCGTTTGAAAAAAATAGAAGCTATTGCAATGTTTCTGCGAACTTCGCCTTAGTTTTTTTATTCAAGCATTTTATTGCGTATCTTGCGATCGCTTATATCCAACAACAGCATGCATGTTACTGTGGGATATTGATCTAGTAGTAATAGAGTATACTATAAATTCGTATGATTGCAGTAGCTTGCGGTCATTGCAGTTATCGTGGCTCAGCATAAGCGCGTTCGACTCGTTATTCTCACAATTCGGCTTCAAATTTCGGAACCGGGCATTCTAATTAATGCGTTCCTGTTTTCACATTAACTATATAAGGGATGATACAGTGATATAAGACCATGACCGACACCTTCACCCAAGAATAGAGTAGAGTAGATAACAGTTTAAGATACCGCAAATAAGAGAAATGTAAATATTCAATGAACCAGTCATTGAGTCGATATACCTAAAATATATGTATCAAAATGAATTAAGCATAATAAATGCATCATTTAGTGCATTACGTACTTTCTCTGATGCCATATGAGAATGTACTTCGATATTGATGCACCTTAGTGCATGTAAGAAACGAATATGTATACAGACGAATTTATAAGTCTTAACATGATTTTTAGAACAGGTTACAAGTTGTTTAGTTCACTCAAATAAAGAAAATATCTGCATAATGGATTTTTCTTAAATTAGTTTATTATTATAATTATTATTTTTATTATGCTGCTTTGTGAGCTTTTCAATCTTACATTAACTCTTTCTGTGTACACTTTAATGATTTTCGCGAAACAGTGATTAAATATTCCAAAACAAATCTGGAAGAAGTACTTCTGGTGTTGGTGTGAAAAATATTGGTTCTTCTTCATAATTGCTTAAAATCGCATTAATGCAAATTCCGTTTGGCTTTTATGCACGTAATTAATTTAACGTATTATATACTTTTGTTTCTAGAAACATTAAATGATAAAGTAAGTTACTTTCTCTTTTAATGTTATTCCTGAATGAGAACTGTAGTTGGCAATAAAATGTCTTATTTACTGGAGAAGGTCAGGCAAGACACCCTTGAGAACACTTTTTTCATATTTATCAATCTTTTTTATTTTAATGATTTATATCATGTGTTAATTTAGGTTTAATAATATTACAACACTACAGATTAGAAAACTTAGAAATAATTCACAAATATAAAATTTAAATCACAAAGGACTCACACATTTTTTCTCTCACAGTCAGAAGAAATGTGTAAATGCATATTTTTATACACTTTTGATATCTTATTTAATGCTCTGAGAAATGTAAACTTGTGATCACGTTTCCAAACGTGCCTAATGCCCATTGAAATTGGAGCAGAAGTAAGAACGAAAAATATCGTTCATTAGATGCCGGTGTTAATTAATTTCTCATAGGTACTGAATTAGGCAGTATATTGTGCTTGTTACCTGTATTTCTTTACGCAGAAAAAATACAGTAAGGAAATATAGAGTGGCCGTGGCTCAGTCAGGAGGTCCTGGTTTGATCCTGTCTGAGGTTCTTGTAGAGCCTTTTCCTCAGTCACACTAAGAAAATTCTAGGATGGTACCTTCAGCAGAGGCGCGGACCGACTTCTTCCTGCATCTTTTCCCCTCTTTTTCCCTACGCTATTTCGGGCTTACATATTAACTATAGATATTTAAAGTCTACAAATAAATTCTATTCAGTTCAATACAGTAGGAGAGTGAATGCAAGCAGTACCAATTTGCAAAGTTTAAGACGAGAGTACAAAACTTAAAGTCTATAGCAGCAAGTATAATAGTTCGAAAATCTATAAATAATTTTGATGACAAATAGCAGACTTCTCTTCAGATTAACATATCATTATCGTTAAACTGAACAAAATTTAAAAAGAATAACATTAAATGTCCTATAGTCAAATAAATAATTTCAAAACTATTTTTTGTATATTTTAACGACGTAATTCACCTTTGAATTATGACTTAGAACTTGTGTCCATTGCTTAAATAAGGAAAGAAAGGAAGAATACTAAAGAAAAACCCGAGAATACTAAATTTGGAACGAACAACTCTAGTGGTGATGAACAATTTCTAATAGCACTGATTACCGCCGAACTATAATAATAATTGATTTGTTTATCTTTTAGTTATTCTATGTCAAGATTGTTATTATTTTTCTTCTTTCGTTCTTTATAACTGCTAGTCGAAATTACGCAAGTACAATAGTAAGAAGCAAAAGCCAATGTTTAAAGGCTACATTCAATGAGACAATCCTATACTAATTTTGTTCCAGGGCTTAATAAAATAGCATTTCACATTTAAAGCAATTGTAATTTTAGAAGCATGAAAATAAAATCCTAGGGAATCTTGGAAGCGCCTTACTAAAGATATAATAATTTAATTGTAACTGATTAGTGAATGTACTTCTTTTATCCAGTCCTCAGTGATAAAGTAGTTACGGTTGTAGGATTCAGATCAACGTTGATGAGTCATGAAGATTCGAGTCTTGATGGCTACTCTTGTTGATATTTAATCTTGTTCAGTAAGATTTTTTAGATACTTTTTCTGGCGAATAGCGGTATGGTACCTACACAAAGGCTCCATCCCTACTTTGCCCTTTCTTGCCTCTATAATATTGCTCGTTGAGGAACGTCATCCCTCAAACAATTGACGGGCTTAGGTCTCAGTACTTATCTGTCTGGCAAATGTCAATTTTAATAAAATACGGAATTTCCAATTATTCCAAACTATTTGATTCAAAATTATAAGTAAAGCACGATATCCAACAAACTTCTTTAAAGTGTTTTTTTTTTTATCAGAAACATGCATTTTAAAGAATACTCAAATTTTCGAAACTAATGCGAACGGATTAAAATAAACACTAGCATCGAAGACAGCTCATATGGCTACTTAAACTCTTAAGTTGTTAATGCCATTTTCTTGTAAGTATTGCGACTGTGGGTTGAGGAGCAATTCATTTGCAAAATTTTAAATACAAAAGTAATAATGCTTAATGCAATATTTACAATGTAAAAAAATCATGAATTTCGTAGCTATGGAAGCAAAGCAACAAGCATTTTCTTTCATAGTAGAGTTTTGAAAGTGCGTTTTTACGAAAAGAAAGTATTTTACAAGTTGTATTTACTAAGATTGCTTTCTAATTCCATGAAAGTTTCCTACATCAGATATGCGTTGCTGTTTCTAAAACATCGTGTATTTAGTTGGCAGGATATTTATAAGTTAGTATGCCAAGCGTAGTACAAGTAGTTGTAATTTCCTTAACACAATCTGTTAGAGCATTGACTTCGAATTCGAAAGGTTCTTGGTTCCTTCCGAGAGATCGTCTGAGGTTTTCAATCGTTTTTCCTTTGTCATACCATGCTAATACCGTGATGGTATCTTAGAAACTAGGCCCTGTACAACTCCCTTCCTACATCCTATATCCACTCTATCCTGGCTTGATCCATAGTTGCATAAAATAAATTCGAATTCAAAATTCAAAGAAACTACGTTGCAACTGCTAAATGCAAGTTTTCGTAAACGCAACATAAGAATGTTTATTTATTATTTATTCTAATACTTCTATTATCAACTAAATTTCCATTTTCCCCTTGGCACTTATTAATTCATATATTCTTCTTAACAAAGTTTAACATGTTCATATATATATACATTCACAGAATCAAGATTTGAAACGTTTTTGTGTAAAAAAATCATTTCTTTAAACAGTGCTCTAAATTGCAATCAAGTGTATTATAAGGTTAGCTATATTATGGTAAGAAATAATGCTTTACTTTATGAAAATCATATACCTAGCATTTTAAAATTAAAAATAGAATCGTAAATTCGAATCTAATTTCAAATTATGTTCGCAAAATAGTACTCTCCGTAATTTTATGTGGATTTCTGGCAAATGTTGCATGAGAACAGTTAAGTTTTACTGATATTGCGAAACTACCTAAAATACTTGTGGAGAAATAGAAACATTTAAAGAAAAATACTATTCTTTTTAAATAAAGATACTTCCTACTTCCTTATATTCTTTTAAAGTGCAAAATAGGATAGTGATTCCAGAATTTAATCATCATAATAATGATCATAAACATTGAATGAAGTAATGGAAACGACTAGTAAATATGAACTTCCACTATGTCTGGGATTCATAGATTTTGAAAAAGCTTTCGATTCGGTCTCCTTGGCAGCAGTATTTAAATTACTTGAACATTAAGGTATCGAAAGTGCATACATCAAGTGCAAACATTTACTCGACTGCTACCTCTGTCATTAGATTACATCAAGAAAGTGAAAAACTGAAGTTGAAAAAAAAGTAAGGCAAGAAGATTCAATTTCTCCAATACTGTTTTCAGCTGTCCTGGAGAAAGTTTCCAAAATTTAAACTGGGATGAAGTTGGAATAAAGATCAATGGTGAATATCTTCATCACCTACGATTCGCTGATCCTGTTTATTTTAAGTGCAGAAGAACTACAAACCAGAATAGAAAAGCTGTGTAATGAGTTCGAAAATCGACCTTAAATTGAATTTAAGTAAAACAAAAGTAATGTACAATCAACATGCTGCAAAGAAAGAAAGAAAGATTAGCTGAGAGACAATAGGTATAGTTGATGAGTATGTTTACCTAGGGCAGCTCAAAACATCGAATGCCAAGTTGACGGATGAAATAAATAAAAGATGTAAAATGGCGTGGAGTTCGTTTGGAAGACTACACTTTATTTTCAAAACCAAACTACCAATGTGTCTGAAGCGTAAAGTTTATAACCACTGTGTCTTACCTGTAAAGATGTACTACTGCAAAACTTTGACATTAAATGCGCAAACAACTCAAAGAGCAATAGAGGGATGCATGCTATTAATAACTAGGAGGGACAGGAAGTAAAATTAATGGATTCGCGCACAAACAAAGGTAGAAGATATAATCAAGACTGCGAAGAAGATGAAGTGGAGAAGGTCCGGTTACATAGCTAGAGGAACAGATGGAAGATGGACGACAAATATACTACATTGCATTCGTAGAGAAAAGAAACGCCCGAGACGACGTCCAAATGTAAGATGGGTCGATGAAATCAAGCGTTTATCAGGAGCTACATGGATGAGGATAGCAGCAGACCGAGATGTGTGGAAAGAAAAGGGGCAGGCTTCATCCAGCAGTGGATAGAAAAACACTGAATATGATGATGATGAATAACATTTCCTTTTACGTTTCAAGAATGATTTTTAAAACGAAAGGTTTTTATTCTGGTGTTACAATCTGATGTTACCAATTGTCCAGCAAATAAAACCTAATTGCCCAGCAAATGAATTCCTGAAATATCAATTTGGATATGTCAAATATTATATCTTTTGTGGTTACCAATAAATCACATAAGTATTGTAAATTCCTCAAGTAATCACATCATCAGCACAAGGATGGGATTCATGAGAAAATTATTTAGCGTTATGACACGTGAGTAAGTTCATTCAGTTTTAACTTCAATAAAGGATTTGCCCGTCTCTAATATTAACTTTAGTGTGGTATTTTCTCAGCAAAATTGAACGGAAGGATAAAAGGACTATGGTCTTAATTAAGATACAGAATATCCACTTGGGAGGAACCTAAATGTATTATTGAAGCGTATAGTGACCTAGAACAGAGAATGACCTGCATCTTCTCGAGAAAACTGACAAACTGAAAAATGTATAATTTTGAAAGAGAAGGAAAAAAGTGAGATTTTACTTGAGAAGCTATTTTTAAAATCCGTCAAACGGAAAGGTAACACTTCCTCTATCTACCGGTAGCCGATGTAGATAGACTTGTTACATTTTTGTAAGATGAGAGTGGTTTTCTAATGCTGTTTACTCAACATTAGTTTTTCAGTTCTGTCACTTTTCTTGAGAAGGTGCTGTGTCCTGCCGATTTTGAGACGAAGACGGTTCCATCTAGTTAATCATGGAAGTTTGAGCTTTTAGCCAACTCTTCATACTGGGCTACTTATCTATTGTTAATTTTAATAACTTTCCATACAGCTCAAAAGTATATTTTTCCCGATTTTCTGTGTTTCATCAATTTTTTCTGTTTATATGTATTCTTCTTCCATAAATTCATTTATAATCGTATTAAAATTGTGTTTCTTTGCACTTTCTGAATTATCTTCCCTCTTCCATGACACCTTTTCTTTTTACGTGAAATTGTATTCAAAATAGGGGCAAATACCCTTAATTAAAATTAAAATGTGTTTATTTCTAGCTACTGTATTTATATCATTAGATTGTGTAATTTTCTTCTTTACCATTGTATTTTCTATGCTGGCGGATTTTTGGAATCTTTTGAGATATATGTCAATTTTAGTTGCGTGGTAATAGATATTATATCAGGTTTCTTGTGTTCTTTATTATTATTATTAATATTATTATTATTATTATTATTATTATTATTATTATTATTATTGTAAGGTGGAAACCATACGTATAGAAATGTTAAACAGCATTAAGAATTTAGGTGTTATCTTTGACTCCAAGCTAAGTTTTAACGAGCATATTATCGGACTTAAATGTGAATCCCAAAACTTTATTGGATTTACTTTTTTTTATCCTTGTTATGATTTTAACAAAATAAATACGTTTTTAATTTTATATAAAATTCTTGTGAGATCCAGACTAGATTACACTTCCAATGTTTGGGACGAATTATCTAAAACGATATCCAATAAACTTGAAGCAGTACGAAGGCTTTTTCTTTATATTAATATGCTTTAAATTTAAGTTTTCATATTGCTCTTTCAATTACGATTAATGGTGTGAATTCTTCAGTATCGAAACTTTAGATCGTAACGAGCAAGACATGAGCATGTACTGACTACACCTGATAAAGGTGACAAACTGCTCAAATGACTTATTTGTAACTGTGAATTTTATTAATTCGACTGCTGAATTTTATTTGTTACTTTTACTATGTAATAACTCTTGTTCATATTTTATTGTGTATTTTATTATCAATTGACTAAGTGCCATCTTAGTCACTCAGCCGTTCATAAAACTCTAATGAATCAAAATTAAATTAAATTATGTTGAACGCACATACGCAACAGAATTCATATAAAGCCTTATTCTTGAAAATAGTGTCTCAGATACAAGAATCATTTTTCTGTTCTACTATATCTTTTTTTCAATAAGAAAAAGATTTGAAAGTTGAATAGCTCATGCATTAAACGATTACTTTATTTTTACATCAAATAAAATGTTCTCACGCATGTTCTCCCGTGTTAGAAAATATCTGTAAATACCAGTTCAAAACTAAGTCGATTTATGAATCCAAGAAAATCAGTTTAAGAAGTTTGTTAACCAACATGTTGGTCTTAGTGAACCATGTTTACCTTGGAATACTGGATACGTATTCACAGTTCTTTTGAGGGAAGAATGCAATACATTAAATGTACAGTAGTGTCGTGTGCATTTTGAAGTTCCTAAGAAAATCATTCACAACGGAGAGATAGTTAACTTATCTAGATTTTTCACTTAATGTAAACAAATTCGGATTCCAAGTTTCAGTCAAGCTATTCGCTTTATCTTCGTTCTAATATAAAGAGGAATTACAAAGGCAATGGAATTTAAAAATACCATAATAATCAAGTTTGTAACGTAAATATTTAAATAAATGTTGTGTTGCTATCAAAATGTTAGCATCTGACTTAAATAGATACAGATTGTTTCATAAGATAAAATAGGAAGTTTACGCCAGGTAAATGTCAAGATAGTATTTTGTTAGTTTCTGGGTGGATAATATTTCCTCCTTAGCTGCTATCATAAATGGCCTATGTATGTTGCAAGAAAGCTAAGAGGAAATATTCACACATATGTAGCCTGTGAAGGCAAAATCACCTATTCATAAGACTGTATCAATAAAAAAAACAAAACGTTAAAAATATATAATTAATTCTTCATTCTTATTCTCTCTACAGGTCGAGGTGACAAGGGTGGTAAAGGAGGTGGTGGTGGTGGATATCTAGTAGCCTGTGCCGTTGCATTACTGGGTCTTGCGGCTGCAAAAGCAATGGCCATAAAAGGAGTAGGTATCGCTGCTCTTGCTATCATTACATCAGTACTTCAGGCCTTCAAGGGTGGACATGAACACGGAAGAAATAATAATGACTACGTCGATCAATCACGCTCATATCAGCACGAATCCTCGACTGTGGGTGCTAGTAAAGACGAATCCCAAGCACACGAAAGAGCATACCGTAGTCAGAAACCGGAAGGCAATCATATATAGGGCAGTCAGTACAACTATTGGGTGAGATTTACAGCCTGTTTAACAGCAAGTGTCCGTTACGTGCATTTGATTGAGGCGTTTGACTTTATTGCATTCATGACCGCAAAGGAGAAATTTTTATGTTATCACTTTGTTTATTAGAGGCAATGAATGAAACGTTGTCATGTTCGGCAGTCAACCATTCATTTACACGTTCATCATATCTGCTATCATCTCACTCATCAGAGCGTCACTTCAATTCCATTAATTACGACCGCTAAAACAAGGAAAATAGTTTCTATACGATTACACGCAACTTTCAAGTGTGAAAATACTTGCATTTCTAAGATAAATTATTGCTTCATACATGAAAGGGCACACAATGCTTTGAAATTATGTTAAACTTTACCATAATCATTTTATGAATTTGAACACTAGAATTTCATTAACATTAATAATTTCTTTTCTCAGCTATGAAAACTGCCCTTTGGTGCTAAATTCTGCACTTTATTCTAAACATGATCATAAATCGAAAGTTCCTTTGAACAAGCAGCAAGTAGTTTACACTTCTGTTTTTTATCAATACCACTATTTAATTGAAGTCTTATAAATATTTATAAGTAGTCTCCAAGCACTAAATGAGTACTTCGTATTATAACATTCACATGTCACAGGACATTGTTTAGCAATGATTATAAGTGCATTATTACAACATAATGTGGCAGTATGATTATCAAAGATATACATTCAACAATTCTGTGTGCTTTTAAAATAAACAAATAAAACTAAACAAGAAATGAAAAATTGAAAAAGACTCCTTTGTTGATTTAATTGTAAGTCATAGTTGAAGTTAAATAAGGAGTGAATATGGAATAGTTACAGCCAAGTATTAAGAACATTTGTTTACGAAAATAAAATGTGTTTTTCACAGCAGTTTCATTGCTTTAGAATGCTGGTAAATATTATCTCAGGTCTTATATTAAAATTCAGTGTGCAATAAGGACTAATGAATAATAGACGTCTTCAACAACTTGCTGATTGTATTTATTTATATGTAAATTATTTGCTGATGTATTTATAATTAAATATTTTACAAACTCCTTCTTTGGTTTCATTAATTTAAAAACAATATCTATTTTACCAATTACGTTTCTATATTGAAAGTTTTATTGAATGGGTGTATACAGAAACGGAATAACCTAACAATTATTTCGTACCATTAAAGAAATTTATAGTTGACAAGGCTTTTTACACTACAATTTGCACTTCCTGTTTTCATTCAGTGAAGAGTAAATTCACCTACAAATTTACTGTTAGTGGCATTATGCAAATAAGGCCTAAGTGTTATTATATTTATAGTCAAAGATACAACTGAATATTCCATAGAAAGACAAAGAATCTTAGTATGAAAATATGTCAAGTTTATTTTAAAGACAAAATCTTTACACATTCTTCCGCTATGATTTTCTCCTTCGGTCCAAGAGGTATACTAGCTTTCAATTTTATAAAATAATAGTTAGCTTCTATTTGCATGCACAAATTCAATTGTAAGGTAGATTTGATGTTATGTATTGTATACAGCAGGAGCATTCTATATGAATACTAAGCGACAACCGAAGTTACTATAGTGTAGTCATTTTTTGAAGATTATGTAAAAAAATCCTTACAAGCATGAAACTTGGTACACATCTGGTCACTCAAATAACATACAAAAAATTGCCAAAAATCAAATTTGTGCTACGGCCGCCATCTTGGAAAATGGCGATCAAGCTTAAGTTTTTTTTCAATTTCGCGGAAACTAGTGCCGCACTTCAAAAAGTGTTTTGAATTTGTTTGTTCATCATAAACATTACAAATCTTTGTTGTTAAGACCATTTTTTGATTGACCAGAAGTCATAAACTGGCCTAAAGCTAAACTGATTGTCATAATATTCTATTTTCATTCAGCATTTTTAAGATAACGATGGTAGAAATTAATGCCAACAACATAAACACTCGCAGATTTTTTCTAAATTGATTACAAATTTTTTCTGTGAAGAAATGACATAAATGATAACATCAGTACAAAATGTAGGCAATAAGAATTAAATATCATAAAATTTCAAGTAACCCTCACTTAACTTTTAATCTATTTGAAAAAAGTACCAAACGTTTATGTACAAACGTACTGTTTTTCTGAGCCGAAAATGTTGCATTTAAAAACTTGTACAGAGCATTACTGTAAAGAAATAGGATTGATCAAATGATAAAAAAGTAATTACAACAAATTCATAACTTTATCTTGAACAAATATTATTTAGAAATTTTTCGATGTGACTCTTAGTTTCCGCGAAAAGTGAAAAAACTGAATTTTTGGCCGCCATTTTCCAAGATGGCGGCCGTAGCACAAGTTTGATTTTTGGGGACTTTTCATATGTTACTTGTGTGGCGAAGTACTTTCTATATACCAAGTCCCACGCTTGCAAGAATTTTTTTAACCGATCTAAGAATTTTGGCTTCTGAAAAAAAAAATGTCATTTTCGTTTGATGTCATTTTGTGGCTTTAGGATTGGTCAAACAAAGAAACGGTAGTTACAAAAAAGATTGATAATAATTTCATGCTGAGCAAACTTTATCTGAAACTTTTCTCGATGTGATGCTTCGTTTCCGCGAAATTTGAAAATAAACTTAATTTTGGCCGCCATTTTCCAAGATGGCGACTGCAGCACAAGTTTGATTTTGGGGGACTTTTAGTATGTAACTTGGGTGACCAAATACTGTACGTAAACCAAATTTCATGCTTGTAAGGATTTTCTTACCTAATATCAAAATTTTGACTTAAATGATTCAACTAACTATGATTTTCAAAATCGACTAATTTAACGAAAAAATAATTTCATTTCCATCCATTTGTTTATTATTCTTCATAAACAAAATATCTAAAGGAGAAAAGTGTATGTTTAGTATTGAGTAAATTGTAAGATTCTGACTATAAGTTTAGTGTTCTAACAGTAATACTAATTACCGTAAATGTTTACTGAAAAATAACAGTTATTAGTTTGTTTTTAAAGCTGAGGTATTTACGGAATATCCCAGAATTTAAATTTTGGTACAAAATAATTGGCAGTGAAAAATTAGGAATTCTCAAATGTGTTAAATAGATTGGTTTATTTTCTGTACGATTTGGTTAATTATTTATTTGACTTGTTTCAATAAAATAGATAATAACTAACTTAGATTTTTTTAAATATTTTCGAAGAGCTTCCGAAAATTTTATGGAATTATGTGCCCGAAGTTTTAAAGTGTGCAGAACGAAATTAATTTGCTGAAAAAATCTATTCAAAAGTCACACGTTCTAGCAAATCTATTCTTATTAGGCAGCATCCATTGGTACGATAAATTTCAAGCATATTTACGAGAAAATACTTTCTGTGTTATATGTAATTTTCTATCATTTTGTCCCTGCAGATTACAATCCCGTGCACATACTGGACAAATTTGATGATGAAATGACAATACTTCAAATGTATGGCTATTAACCAACTACAACTTCTCAAGATCCCAAGTGGGGAGGGGGGGGGGTGACGCAGAAAACAGCACATTCGCTGCTTCTGAGGTCAACGACCAACCAGCTATCCTGAGTGACACACATAGAAGATTTCTTAAGAATTTATACCCTTGTTGAGAAGACGTAAAGATAATAGTGTCCAATATCTATAGTTTTGCTTCCATGTTCTCGAAAAAAAAATCTGTTTCTTTCAGGCATGCCTTGGGGTAGCCTTTCTATTCTCTTTAAATAACTTGATGTTATTGGTGTTATTTCAGTTTTGCTGATTTGCTCGCCCATTGGTGCGGGGTGAGTAAAATATATAGTCATC
>JAGDQP010008627.1:46981-58038 GCA_022664845.1 Lepisma saccharinum | reverse complement strand
CTATATTCTCTTTCCCTTGTGGAAGAGTGGCGCTCCGGGCAACTAAGTACAAAAGAATTTTTTATGTTATTACATTTCTTTTGTGAGCCGCACCGACCAGATACCTATAAGGTAACCTTGCAACAACCTCCAGTGAAGGTCATGGAAGAAAAATCTGATTCGAAGTCCCCAGAAATGGATAACGCTATACCTAGCATTGTGAAGTCTCCAGTCCGGCATATGACTGAAATTATCCGCATTACTCAAAGAACACACCCAGGCAGGAATGAAGAAGATGATAGCACCCTCTTCTTTGATGTTCCGCATGAAAATAAATGGGATATCTTATTTAAGCCAAATGACCAAGATCTTCATAAACAGCAGTTACGTTATCGAGCCAACGGTAACGTGACTGAAGAGGAGAAAAAGAAATCCAAAATGAGAACAAGATCTGCGGCATCAGTCACCCAGCGGTGGTGTCCATACAAGCAAGTAGGAATTGAATGGAAGTAGAAATGCAAGATGAAATGAAAAACTAGCAAATCTGCGGCAGCAGGGTCCATACAAACAACTAGGACCGGAAAAAGAAAGAAATATAAGGTGGAAAATGAACCAGCCTCAAACACCATGCGTTCTTGGAGATGGCCAGTTTTCCGTCAAGGATATTAGAGTCGGTGGCAGAGTGTCATTCCTCCAGGAAGTTAAGAAAACTTCCTGAGCATATATGTATATATAATAGTGTTAGAGTGATAATTTAAAAAAGGAACAGCAAGTGAAGTGAAGATGAGTGAGAGTGCAAAAAAATCAAAATACTATATTAAAAGAACTTATAAAAAATTTTCCCTCAGGGAGGGGCATAATGTAACGTGCTTAACGTTCGTTCCATGTAAATTCAGTGTTTTTGCTTCCCCTGAATTACCTTATATAAAATCACCATTTTGGCCATTTAGAGAATTATATTTAACGCTATGGATTCGAAAATTAATGTTATCCGCGATAATTAAATCAACAATCAGAACTTTTAAAAAAGAAACAATGTGTGTGTGTGTCTATGCAAACAAATCTAATTCGGAAAGCAAGAATTGAACATTAACAGTCATTATACATGTGTGTGTTGTGTATATAAGTAAGATTTGAAGTATATCAGGTATATAAGCAGGTCCAGGGTGATTTAAAATCAGTTCTTCCTGGCCTGCGGGCCAGACCACATCAAGTTCTCTGCTTGGTGTTTTCTTCTTTGGACAGCAGTCCACTAATAAATCATTATTAACTTGAAACTTCTTTGAGTATTATTTACTAGGTTTGTGCTTATTACATTGCTTTATCATCATACGTTTTATTCATCTTTATTACTATTCTCTTATTACCTCAATCTCCTACTTCACAACGCCTTCAGTCAGGCGGGCCGGAGTTCCTATTTACCTTGTCCTGTGATTGCACGCCTTCAGCCAGGCGGGCAATTACAATAGCTGCTGAACGCCTTCAGCCAGGCGGTCAGTGGTTCACAACCTCTCTCTAGTCGCGGCACGTCTTCAGACAGGCAGGCAAAGGCTATCAACCTATCCTAAAGGCAGCTAAACGCCTTCAGGCAGGCGGGCAGTTGTTTTCTTCGCCTCTTCACGCCTTCAGACAGGTGAGAAGGGGTCCTCAACCTTCCTTGGTATATTGCATGCCTTCAGACAGGCAAGCGGGAGCCTTCAACCCATCCTAATAACGGTTGCACGCCTTCAGCAAGGCGGACAGTCGTTTACCTTGCTTTTGTATGATAAGATAAAAGATAAAATGAATTGTATGGGCGGTAACAGCACTATGGCTTACGCCCGTCCCGATACGGGGGAAGCCCCTTATCTTCGTCACGTCTAAAAATAGCTGTTAAGATAAAAGATAAAAGCATATAAAAGATGAAGATGTAAGCTCTTCACAAAAATAAAATCGTAGTAAAAGCTTTTGTATGACTTCAGATAGGCAGAAAAGAGAACTTGACCTTCCTTGGTATACTGCGTTGCCTTCAGACAGGCAACCTTATACTACTCGCCCTCTTGCTTAACTTCTTTTCCGTGTGCCTTCATGTATAAACTAATAAAATAATAGCCTTTCAGTATTTGAGATAGTGTTCAGTGATCCCACACCCAGAACCAGTGACAGAATATTATTATATTATTGAGTACTGAAGGTAGAGTAATCTCTCTGGTGTCCTTTCCATAATTGGCGCCCAACGTGGGGCCTCATCAGAAATATTTATAGGTCCCTCTGGTCTATTACAAAATAAAGAACCTTCTTTTATTTAACCTTCCGAAAATATTGCAGAATTCTTTTTTATAAATTCATATTTTTTTCACATGCATAAAATCCTCACACACAATATTTTTTAGGTAATACAATAGCATTTTTCTTTATTATTATTATTATTTAAAAAAATACCTTCCTAGAAATAGTCACTCAGATCATCCTTACAGCCGTCAGCCATTTTTGCTCAGAAACACCTTTCTAATAGAAAGCCTATGACAGTACTCTAACGACGCACAACATGCATTATGCTCTCCATTTTTTCTTTCTATCTTTTCTTCTAGTGTGTCTATTTATTTTCCATGAATAAGCTGAATGGAATATCAGTGAAACATCGGATATATTATCTTCTTCAGCATCTCCAAAGGGGATCACATGAAAATAAGTAAGTTGCTTTTCGAAGTACCATTTTTGATGGATTTCGTCAACCCCTTCTCACCTGACCCCTGAAAAATTTTCACGGTGGGCACTCTTAAAGGATTTTAGAATTCCCTTACTTTTCCAGGAGAAAATTTACTTTTTTCCAGACTCTTTACGTGTTCAATTTTTTGATATAAGGAAAGAGATGAAAAGAATTTCAAATAAATATGAAATAATACAAAAGAGAGATTTATTTATTACCTTTGACGTTAATGTACAACAAGCCAAAAGTCCCAAAAGTACATTGTATTTTACCCGCCAAGGCCCGAGCATTAATAACTGACAAGCATATTGTTCACTAAATTTAATTCTGGTTTATCTTTGCCAACCGCACATCACAACATATTGAAGACTACCCTCTTCCACTGATCTTACAATAACAAAGAAACTTGACAAAAATATCATAATGGATAGGATTGATGGGAGGTAATTTTGATGAACTTTTTAATCTCTTTGGATTTCTAAACTGCCAAATATTTGATATGTTAGCTAAATAATCAAAAACTACATCAGTTCTTGTTAGCAAAAAACTGAAGCAAATAACTATCTCTTCTTGTAACCGACTTTATTTTTAAGTGTGTATCACAATTACCTTCCAAAAAGGCAATTCTGATACATAAGAAGGAAATTTTTGATACACTTTAATTCTGTTTTTCTGCAAATGGTATTTTCAACTGGTTGATACGGCAATTTTGGAATAGTTTTCAGTCGCATGCATACACAATCTTGTCATACAGTTATTTACAAGTAAAATAGAGAAAATAGAAGCAGACAATCACACACTGACTAAAAATTAGACCCTCTTAGATGGTATTTTTTCATGTAGCCTAAGACTTTGGTCTTTACTTTGCACCACCCCCATAAATATTCTTTTCACTACTCAAGAGAAATAAAAATGTAGGCCTAGGCTTACCTAATCTAGGGATTCTAGACTATTTTCAACATTTCTAGTTTTTCAGGCTTATCTAATTTTAAATTTGCCTGCTAGTGAACAAGACTTAAAAACAGGCTAAAATAATAAAAGGTGAAAAATGACGACTCAGATTAAAAATTCTTTAATGAACTACTATCTGAAGGCGTACAAGTACTGTATAAACTGTAAAGAAAAAAGAAAAAAAAAACAGAACAAAATTGAATTCACACTAGCCCATTTCCTACACATCATTGGGTTTGGAAATCTATACCTTCACTCTTCGGTCTTGTTGGAATTCTGACATAGGAACAACTGCGATAATGTCTTATAAAGAATCTTTTAAATGTCTTCATGTTCACTCTCACAGATAAAGAAATCACTGTCTTGAGTTCTCTTTCTCTCTGCTGTCTGCTTTACTACCTGACTCCGACTGATTTTGGGCTAGGAGTTGAAATCAGACAGGCAGACGTCTAACACGCAAACACTGATGGGTCAGAAAAAAAGCACAACATTTTTTATTCCGCATGGTTAGAATGTCAAAGTATGAGCGCGTATAAATTTTGGTAACTCGAGCGCAATAACTTTGGGAAATATCGATAATTTAAAAGTAAGAATCTTATTTCTGGAGAGTGATCAAGAAATGTCGTAATACTCTTATATCTTTAAATTGCTGAAACAAATGGAAAGCAAATACACAGTAATGGTGGCTGTTGGGGGGGGGGGGGTTATGTCCTTCGTGACCACCATCTTGAAGTCTGCCATATTTAGTCTCTAATGATTTTCTTTAATGGGAAGGGGATTGTGTAATATGTCATTCTGTGCTAGAATTTTACCGGAAATACGTTTCTGAAGCCAGTTTATCCGTAAAGTATTATTATATGTGACCTTAGTCTTGGCTAATGATCCAATAGCCTAAAAAAGAACATTTCGTTTTTTATATTTAATAATGAAGAAAATGAAACCCAAAGTCAAACAAATCCATATAGATAGGACAACACAGTCAGAAATAATCTGTATGCATTGAGTTTCATTCCAACTGCTTATCGATGCAGACGGCATAAGGTAATAATACTCCATAAAGTTTGCAATTTCTAGATGAACTACAGCAAACCATTCTGTGCACAATTATAAATACTCCAAAAATGAGTGAATTTACTAATTAGTTTGCAGTTTCTTATAATTTTTTAATCTAAGTTCATTATTTTTCTGATTTTTTATTATTTTTTCATTCCGGATTATCTACAAAATCTCCTGACTTTTCCAGGTTGAGCTAATTTCCCCTGACTTTTTCAGGTTTTCCAGGTTGAGTGGCCACCCTGATTTTTAGATTTATCTGTTTCTATTTCTTTAATTAATGCGTTTATTAGTCTCGTTATCTGGAAACTGTATTCAGAACATTTCAATAACTAAATAAGGCATAGAGTAATGCACAGTAACATCACAGCAATTTTTATGTATATTTAATCACGCTAAAGGTTTTGACCGGCTAAACCGTGGATTGACCCCATGCGATGTTACAATTAATATTCATGTTAAAACATGCAGCTCAGAAGCTACAGTATTTGAGCGTAACAGATATATTTCTGTGTTTGGTAAAGGCTGTCCACAGTGTTTCTAGAGAAGAATTTTAAACAATGCTGTATTAACGGTTAATAAAATCCTCGGTCAAAGCCATCAAAAGTTTACAAAGAAGATGAAAAAACGACGTGGGAACTACTACATAACTTCCATAGAATTGATTACAATTGATGGGAGTAAAATACGGATGAAACTTGATTCCATTACTTTTCTTTATATTAATGAATGTAATCATGAATGTGAATAGTGCATATTAAAGGAACATCGCTTGAGACTCGATAAATCAAAGCCATAAGTTTACTAGGAAAGTTGCTTGTAAATGATTTAATTATGTTCAAACAAACAGGTGTTTGTGGTGGTGGTTCGGAATAATAATAATAATAATAATAATAATAATAATAATAATAACTCAGAATCCATTGTCATTCTTCAATTTTAACAATGAAACGTTCAGTGTTAAATTAATTTAAGGATAATTTCATTGCATTACTGTTGTGAATTTGAGTGTGATTTATGTCGTTTAGGCAATTTTGACTTAGGCCGGGATAGTATAGGCAATAGGATGTGGGAGGGAACCAGTGCTTTGGCTTTAGGTACAATCTAGACATTTGCTTGCTGTTAACTTTGGAATTCCCTGGATCGTGCCCGACCTTTAGAATGTGAAGCCAATGTTCTACCAATTGAGCCAAAACCGCTCAGTAGCATTACCGTTCAGTATCTTACTGAAGTACGTGTTACACGACCCCATTACGTGGAAAAGTTCCTATTATCACTACACATTTATTATGAACGTTGTTAGGACGTGGCAAGACGAAATGAACAAGAGAAGTTCAGTAAGTGTGCCAGCTAAACATTTATGAAATGTTGCTGGTAAGTACACAATCATGGCAATGGACTAACATCCCGCTGGGAACAATCTGGATTATTTTATCTTAAAAATCATTCCTGAGGGACAAGTAGACATTGATGAATGTCAATCAACTTTTTGGGCGGAAAGCCTTTTTCAAACTAAGATAAAAGATTTCCTGAAATGGTTACACTATGATTCCCTTTAACATTCTACACAATTTTAACAGTACAGCAAAATTTTAGCTACACCACTCTCAACACACTCGGGTCACTCAGACGCACACGGGGCCGCTGAGAGCGATACCTTAAACAAGGTCTACCTTTTCTCTCCATCAAACATTTTTTATCTACTGCCCTAACCTTTCTTAAGGCTATCGTCTACGTTTCTATAAAGTCCTATCTTCCCCATGTTAAAAAATTACTACATACATCACTCAACTAGTTTTACGAGTAGAGAGATGTGGTTTGTCCCTGGTCATAGAAAAATTATTTCTGTGTGCCATTTGTCTATTTGCTTTTTTTTAAAAAATTGCATTTTATAACTTAGTTAAATTTCTGATAACTATTTTTTTTTTCAGGAAGGGGGCAAGTTAAGAAGAAAAGGGTGGGAGTAAAAAAAATACGAAGAAGACTTAGTTGCAAAGAATAACGGAGGGAGCGAAAAAAGGGGGAGGGCGTTCAACAGTCCTGTATCCTTGACAAAAGATGGAAGGAGAGAAGGGCATTCATTAGCAGTTTCGGGTAAACACGGGAGGTAGAAGAGCAGAGCAGTTCTATTGTGTTAGACCTGCCAGATTTTTCAAGCTCAAAACCGGGACAACTCACACAACGAATGTCCATACATCTTCTGTTTCTTTATTATGCAATCTCGAAATGTTCATTTGCTACGCCGAAGTTGTAACTATAATTAGCTATTGGTACTAGTTAGGTGTAAGAGGCCCTAACCTCGCTACTATGTAATTCAAAACACAAATTAATATACAAATTAGAAATTAAAATTATAGACGTACACTTCATTACTTTTTCTCTCACCGGAACTAAACACGAAACCGACCAGCACACCGGAACACCTCCTCAAAACTGGGACTGGCTAGGTCAAACCGGTACGTCTGGCAAGCCCAATTATGTAAAACTGGATTTTAGTTACAAGTGCAAATTCCGATCTATCAGGATGCAAACCAATCAATGAATGTACAATATTTATTTCTAAGAAAATAAAAATTAAGAGTTTCATAGGTTTTGTATATCGAAATCTTTTCCTTACACACTGAAAAAGAAATTATTTCTTCGGATATTATATAACTTTTTTTTTTTAGGCTTCAGCTGCAAAACTGTAAAGCTTTATGCACCCGCTCCGTCCATGTCTATCGACAACTTTCAACTTAGGAACTACTACGGCTAGAAAGGTGATTGCGGTATCGTTGGAAAGGTCTCGACGAGACTAGCTCAAAGGCGTATAGATGATACACATTGCAGAGGCGGATCCAAAGATAGGGGACAATTCATATCTTTGGAACTACTAGTGCTAGGAAAGTGGTTGAGGTGTCGTTGAAAGGTCTCGGCAAGATAAGTGCAAATCTGTCCATTCATCCAGATAGTAGGGACCACAACTGATTGGGGAAATGATCATGAAGACACGGTGCAGGGAAAATATGAAGAAGAATTCGGTGTGAAAATACAACGTTGCGGACTCAATTGATACAGACCACCAGTTTCTCGCAGGGTCGCCAGTTGGCATTGTGCTGAATGAAGACAATGGAGACCGGTATATTATAGAAATGAAGTGTCCTTATTCGGTTAGAAATTGTGGGAGTATTTCACAAACTTGAGACGTGGTGCGAAACTTTCAATTATACAAGAAAATTGACGGAAAAACGCAAAAAAGGAATCAGACTTTCCGAAAAGCACCCTTATTACCACCACATACAGGCACAATTACATTGCGTGAAAATTGAACGGTGTGACTTAGTTGTTTATATCCCGAAAGAAATTATTATCTTGAAGATAAGAAGAGACGAGGCTTTTATGATAAAGATTCTGGATAAACTGTTTACTTTTCATCGGGAATGCATTTGACCTGAACTAGTAGACCCGTGATCCGGTTGTCAGAATAAGTCAATGAGAGAACCTCCAGGTATTATCGAAGCAATAAGAAAGAAGCAGACGGATAAGGACACTAAAACAAAAGGAAAATTTGCTTTCTCAAAAGAATAATATATTGTCTTTGTAAACAAATACATGGTGTTTCAATATAATAAATGTTTCGTTTTCCCCCAATTCTGGTAGACTATTTATTCAATTTTAATAGAACAATGAATTTGAATTTATTTAATGATCGTTAAGCATGTAAGGCTCAGGCCGGGATAGGATTGGGGAAAGTATGCGGAAAGATGTCAGTCAGGGCCTAATTTGAAAATACCATTCCAGCATTTGCCTGGTGTGACTGAGGAAAACCTCAGTGAGGATAGCCGGCACAGTGATTGGAACCTTCTTGCCTCCCAATACCATTCTGAAGTCTGCGACGCCACCGCCTGGGTCACGGTGGCTGGCTGACTCATAGGACAAGACTGGAATTCTTTTGCATAAAAGCAAGAAATGTTGCCATTTTCCTGCATTCCTGAAAAACAAAGAAATTATTTTGAGAAACAGTGTGGTGGTGATAAACTTCGGAAGTCGACAAACCTTGCGTCATTATTTGTGGAGGTGTCATTTCTGACGTTACTGTGCTAACTTTATACGCCTCTAGCTCCGAAACTAGGCCGAATTCGAACTTTTTTCAAATCACCTCCCGAAGTTTGTCGGTGCATTACGTTGCCACCCTGTATATTGAGCATGGACTGGTATCGCATGTTGCCTCACACACTTATTCATGACAGCGTATTCGGAATTTTGTAAAAGAGAGGAAAGTACCGAAAGAAAACATATTTACACCAACGATTGTCCATTTATTTTTCTTATTTTCATGTTAGGAATCTCGTGAAGTGTTTTTGTCGGTTGTTTATTTTTTAACAGTCTGTATATGAATAATTTCTTTCGTTAGTCTACGTATGAAATGTTTGTGTGTGTGTGTGGGGGGGGGGGAAGAATCATAAATTTATAATTACCAATAATAATAATTTATTTCAGATATTTCAGATGTGTATGTTTATTTCAGATGTCTAGTGGGATACAGCAAAATCTGTTGGGATAGATTGAAAATAAACACGATTTTTTAGAGCGAGGAAGTAACAGAGATTTTTGCACGAGAAAGCGCAACTGCAATTAGTAACGGTCAAGCATGTTATTGACAATCTCTTCATAATACTGCCTTTACTTCCCTTTTTCATCAAAGATCCAAGGTTGTCAAACTCCCTCCCCTTTTCACTTCTCGCTCCATTCTACTTCGACACCGAAGTCTTCATGTTTTCTCCCCCTGTTGCTCCTAATCTCTCCCCTTCTTTTACTCCTACTTGACAAGAAAAATAATTAACACAAATTTAATTATTTAAGTCATAAATTGCTATTTTTAAAAAAGCAAATTCGCAAATGGCAAGCAGAAATAATTTCTCTATGACCAAGGACATACCACATGTCTCTACGTATAAAACTTGTTAAGTGATGTATGTAGTAATTTTTCAACATGGGAAAAAGAGGACTTCAAGAAACGTAGACGATAGCCTTAAGACGCACCGTTTGGTCCACTTTTTATTTTGCTATTTTTCTTTGGTTCGTCGCCTATGTGTCGTAGAGGCATCAAAATTTGATTTTACAGCAGTGTCGTGGATCGTTGTATTCAATATTATGGATTTGAAACAAAATTCCCCAAGAGCAAGAACTACATAGAATTAAATTTTATTTTAAAGCTGTTAGACAACTTTGGCTCACAACGGAAGGGACACTCAGATCACCTCGAAACCAAACTTGAAATTTCGCACACCAGTAGGTTAGCCACAAAGAGATTACCACACAAAAAATTAACTGCCAGTTTGAATTGCAAGGCCTTTGAATAAAAGGGTAAAGTTTGGACGCGGTCTATCTTATACAGTGTTTGTCGAAGTTCCAGAACTGCTAAGTATCTCGGTTAGAAAGCGTTTTCTGAAAACTTGAAAGCGACTAAAATTGCAAAAAATCGACAGTTACCGGATGGGCTAGCTAATCAAAATGTGTGGAGCTCTGTTTGGGCCCCATGGTGCCCAACTTTAATTTTTTAAATGTGAACATCTTTTATTGCACAATCTGTATCTACGGAAAAAAAAAAAATCAGAATATGTCCTGCTCAAAACTGTAGGATGAGAGTCCTGGGCCGGAAAGCAGATAATGGTAAGAAGTGTTAAAAGTTCTAGAACGGCTACATTAGAATGTGTTTAAAAAAACTGAAAGGGACAAATGTTGCAGAAAATCGACAGAGCTAAGTGACGAGCGGGTCTCTAAAAATATTAGCCACTTCTCTGCTTTTCATGTAATTTCGTAGAATCTATCGAAAATGGAGCAAAACGCTCTCCTTCTTATCACTCACATAATGGTTGTTTCTCACTGCCAAACTTTTCCTACGATGACAGCACCGTCTTTTTACCCCTTTGCTGTTGTTCTACAGTATTGGTGCAGTGTTCGATTTGTTATAAATACAATTGGATGCTGACAAGTTTCAACATACTACCTTTTTTTTTGGTGAAAATACAAAGATTTATCCCTGCTTGGGGTGATACTCGGAACCAATAACCGGGAATGAAATTCTCACGCACCAGGGAAAATCCCCGGTATCCCCACCGGTAAATCGAACACTGTATTGTCGTATATGGAAACTCGTATGATTTGATACAAAATCAGTCATAATAATTGCTTTTTTTATTGCTTCTAGAAATATTTAGAACATGTTAGTATCACCCTGTGTTGTCAAGCGGAGCAAATGACTATCGGAGATAATTTTATATAAATAATGGATTATAAATTATGAAATGTTAATGAAGGTAGATGGTTAAACGTACACTCTACTATCGTGAAATGGGCCCAGGACTCACATTCTACAGTCTTGAGCAGGATTTTTTTTTTTTTT
>JAGDQP010008627.1:0-46881 GCA_022664845.1 Lepisma saccharinum | reverse complement strand
TTCTAACCGAGATATTTAGCAGTTCTGGAACTTTGACAAGCACTGTATAAGATAGACCGCGTCCAAAATTTGCCCTTTTATTCAAAGGCAGCAAATTTTTTGTGTGGTAATCTCTTTGTGGCTGACTTACCTGTGTACGAAATTTCAAAGTTTGGTTTCGAGGTGATCTGAATGACCCTTCCCTTGTCAGGACGAACGAATGATAATGGGTGAATTGGTGGAATGAGGAAAAGGGAGAATTCCGAGAAAACCCATGCACACGGTGTTTGTCCACCAAAGTCCACATGCCATGGTCAAACCGAGAATCCCCACGCACCAGAGGTGAGCGCTCTACCTTTGAGCCACCACGGCCCAAGAACTAGATAAAGTAAATTAAAATAATTTTATTCACGGTCGCAACTTTTATTCACTGCGTTTAAGACTGACAACAAACCACAAGCAACCTTTTGTATTCATTCTACCCAAAAAGAAGAAAAAAATAGACGTGACGGACTGTAGCCTTAAGTTTTAATAAAATTTCATGACTAAATAGATTCGAGTATCCCACAATGAAGTCATAAATGAAGTGGAAGACACGTTAACCTACAATATAATTTCATGAACTTAACAAAATAAAACAAACATTTATGATTCAGCCAGGTAAACAAATTTGAGCCATGCTGATATATTTGGAGAATCCTTAATGGTCGTACCAATGCTGACAAAAAGGTGTTCACTGGAGTCTCAACTATTGATTTTTTTGGCTAGAAAAATTATTTGGAACTATTATTATATTTATTTCAATTACCATTGTCTAAAAATAGCTTTTTATTTGTTGGTCAACAAATTAAAACGGTTATTGTATACAAGTTAATCTTTCATCTTGCTTCATCATCACTGGTTTTAAGTTTGTGAACCGTCATTTAATTCTCCTTTCCTGCATCTCCCCTACCAACTAAAATCCAACTTCGAGTAAAATAACTTCTAATATAGGTTTAGAATTATCTCACACATAGCAAGTATCTCTTGAATTGTAACTAACCAAGTTTTACAGTTAAACTTATAAGACGAGAAAGCTTTCAGCTTTTTAAAAGTTTTATCTGTGGGTTACACATATGATGGATGACAATCCTTATAACGGTAGGCAAGACACCGCTATATACACTGTCATTGGCCGTTGAGTTAAAATATCATATATAAACTTTGTAACTTTTAAAAGTGCTTTTTTGTATAAACTTTCGGTGTAAAAACTCACGACAGTAATAACTGTCAGCACGGATTGGCACCACTGCGCGACGAAAAAACAAGTGAACAGCGATAACCAGGACAGCGAGGGAAGGTAACTTGCACGAAACAGAGAACGCTCACCGCTGCTGAACGGGTCGAAAGAAAGTGAATCTTGAGAAAATAGTGAAGACACAAAAGAAACGTGTAGTGTTGGAGTTTCGACAGGAGAAAAGAATATGAAGTGTTAGTGAATCCGGTCAGAGAGACATTGCATCTCCCGAGTGTCACAGAGGAATAGAAAAGATTTCTCCACTTTTGTCTTTTGTGTGTAATAGAAGCCCACTACGTTTTCAACGCAATGTGTATGTCGTATTACAAGTAAACTGAAGGTTGTACTTGCAACAGCAGTGTGTCTCATAATTGGAAAAGAAGTGAAAGATAGTTATCAAATAAGCAAGTTCGAGCTACAGAAAGGAAGAAAATGAGCGGAGCAACATCACATCTTTAATTAAAGTTCGACTACACATTAGGGTCAACCCGAACTATTTCCCGCCCTTTAGTCACGTTGCCCCAAGAAGTGAAATATTGATTCCGGAGGTGAAGAAAATAAAGTGTGATATATATACAAGTGACACACACCAAATAATATGGTCTACAAATCATCCCAGCTAACAAAAATAAGATATTTGTGATTTTACCCACGTTGCGCAAAACAGCGGGAACGGCCAGAGGAGAGTACAATGTCCAACCAGTTTTCCCTCCCAAAATCACACAAAGGAAGCTACATCCATTATCCCTCATCAAATAGTGTAGTGAGTGAGTGGTGATAAAAGTACAAAGGCTTTCAAGAAATAATAGAGAAAAACCAAGTGTATATATTTTTTTTTTTTTTTTTTTTGTGGAAGTGAAGTTTTGCCTTTTCTATTTATTTTATGTGCAAACAGAAAGAGTGCGTTGAAGCTCAGCACTTATAAGTTGATCTTACTCAGACGAAGAAGCAGACTAAATACGCGCAGTGCAAAGCTATTAAATTTCATCCCGTCTGAGTACAGGAAGTAAAATAAAAAAAATGTGCAACAATGTGGCATTATTTAACGGCAGAACACATGAGAATAACGCCGTGCCACACTGATGGATAGATCCCCTGCGCGAGATCATATCACAAAAGCAAAGTGATCGCATGTATTATTATTTGTGTTTTTACTTGTGTAGTTGCTGCATGAAAAATTTATTACCATATATGCATGACACCGGTAACATATAAAACAAAAAGTGCAAGTTACGCCAAATAGTAGAGAGTGTGAAAATGGTTCTCCTCTACGTATAAGAGTACAATATCATCAAATTGATCATTGTAAAGTAAATAAAGCGAGTTTCATGTAAAAGAAAGATCCTACAGGTGCTTTCAGTTTTAAAAAAAATAATAATTCGAAATTATTTTTCGCACAAAATATTTTTCCAAAGTGTATGTTCATCAGTAATCTTTGTAAAAACTCCAGGCATTGCCTGTCGACGTGTAAATTGAAACAGCGAACACCCGCACTAAAGAATTTCATAAGAATAAATCTAAAAGTTCATATTTTTCATGCATAATCGAAATAAAGTGGTTATATTTTTAAATTCTTTCCTTTCTATGACTTTTGCGTAGCGGATAGTGCATGCAAAAATAGTGTTATGATATACATGTACGCTAATGATATCTTGTTGCAGTGGCGCGTAGTAGCCAGTATAACGGAAAGATACCGTGTCACGCTAAATATTCCGTCTGCCGGTGTTGGGATTGTGAATTTGCATGGTGGTCAAGTGGACACGGTCAATATACAGTAGGTCCCGACTTCTTCGTAAGTGCTCTTGTTCGTTCATAGCCTCACCCCACATGTTTTCGTCATACTGATTACGAAGGCAGTCTTTCCAGTTATCGGGAAGAAGGATTCGTAGTCTGGCGTTCGAATAGAGACTCGATTCCCTTTTGATGACTTTTGAGCGCTCGTCAACCGCAAGATAGTCCCCTTACGGACAGGTGCCCCGAACAGGAAGGCGAGTAGCGATAGGGCAGTCACATCCTCAGCGAGCACACCTCCTCAGGGTAGGGAAGAGGGCATAGCCAGGGCCTTTGTCCAGATGCCATACGAAAATAGTGAAAACTAAGTTAGTATGGATGTCAGAAAGACTTGAACTTGCTTGCCTTCCAAGTTCCGTTCCCAAGTCTGGGACCTCAACCACCTGACCACCGGGTCTTTGCTTTGAGTCGCAAGAACTCAAACAACTACAATGATAAACATATTTTTTTCTAAATTTCAATTATCTATTAGACAGTAAATCCCTGCAAAATAGCAGTAACATTTATTTCACCTTCATAATGCTTTATACAAAACTTCAACACTTTGACTTTATCTCACAGATGACCTAATTTATAAGCGATTTTCAATTAAAATATATTAATATACTATACAACGCTGATGAAAATAAAAATTATTATTATTATTGTTGTCTTTCACTAAAACAATCTACAAATGCCTCTATTCACTGAACCACATGATCATTCCCAAACAGAAAACTTTCAAAAGCACTGAATAAAGGAAATACGGACATAGTCCAGAACATAAGTAGCTTATACCCAAGTATGAGTACTTTTTACATGCTGATTCAAAAGCAAATCCGTTCCAAAGGACATGCCACATTGTTCACACAAAAAATTTCCGATGTATTTCACGTCAGCACTTTCATCCTCGTCTGCGTATTCAGTCGACACAAGCGACAAAATACGGTTATTGAATTCGCAGTTATCATCTGATGATACCACTATATTTTCTCGTTTTGTACTAAATACAGACCCTTGAGCCTTATTATTGTACTTTATTAACATTGTTTGTGGTTCAGATACCGGAAAATTAATCTGATACCTAGATCCGGTATTATCAGAATTTATATGCTGTCTCACATGAGAACGAAAGTTCTCTCTTTCTTCAAAACACTCATCACATACGATGCACTGATACCCTTTTCTCCTATTTTCGTTTAACCCACAAAGCAACCTTAAAGCTGAAGTAGATGATGATTGGCATGTGCTTTCCTTTGAAGTCTCCATAACATTGTTCACCATTATTTTATTAGATCCACTGCCCTCGATGTGTGAATTTCCTGCGATATTTATCCTGAAAAAAAAAGAGAAAAGAAACAAAATAAGAAATGCAAAAAATAATGTAAATAGATTAAGTACTGCTACTCTAAGAGACGGTTGCACAAAACATTTAATCCTCGAATGAACTTGCTCCACGAGTTAATCTACGTGTCGTAGATAACAATACCCACCCTTTCAAGTACTTTCTCGCTACCTGTTCAGTCCAGCCGAACTAGGAAAGGAAAAAAATAGTATGCAATGATTGTTTCTGTATTCCATAAAATGAAAAGAAAAAAGCACGGAGTGCGAGTTCGGTATCTGATACTTCACTTTATTGGCCCGCAATGGGTTAAAAACGTAGATATTGCGCATAGGTTACTAACATTACTTCATTCCTAGTTCGACTGGACTAACGCCACGTGGCATGGAAGGAATAGAGAGAATGGGAATTCTCTACATATAAATATTTTATCTATGACTTGTAGATTTAATCATGGATCAAGCTAACCCAGGATTTAAATGTTTTATGCGAAACATGGGAAAATATCTCCCCCACTGAAAATTTTTAGATTAATTTCCCTCCACTGATGGTTTCCTGAGAGGAGAAAATTATATTAGTCATTTATTCTACCCTTGATAATTGCATGTGTTTACACAGACACGATAATACTTTGTTAATGAATTTCACTAGGTAATGGAACGACGTACTCCCAAGTTCTGTTCATGACCTACACGACTCTTAACCCACACATTCAATTCCAACTTCTGGGTTGACGCATTAACTATATAAAACAACGTATGATGATCGGTCCCCCTTTATTATTCAATAATATTCACGTAGACAGTCCACCAAGATTATTCGAAATGCACCACCTCCTGTACTGTTCACACTGTACAGCTATACTCTTCCCCACTGTATAGCTCATTTGCCCATTATGTACAGTGACACGTCCTATTTTAACACGGTTCTAAAAATTCCCAGAGTATCTTCTAGGAACAAAGATCACCGAGAGTGTAAAGATCTATGTAAAATCCTCTAGACCATCCCTATGACAATCGTCATTTCATTATTCTTATAACATCGCGAGAATCGTATAGTCTGTGATGTTCTTCATTAAGCAGCCTCCTCCACTCTCCCGTATTATCTACCTCAAGACCTTATTTTCAAACACTTGCATCTGCCAGAGTCGAACTTTTACTTTCGTAACCACGAAGTCTGACCGGCAGATTAACTGTTCTGTATAACTTAGTCGTTTTACCTGCAATTCTGGAACCCGCAATGCTGTTTCATGGGAGGATGGCGAAAGTTTCATTGCATGATATTAGAGGGTTTGGTTAAGTTTTAACCAACGAAAAGTTTCAGTGAGATAATGCGTCAGTTACTTTTACACCCTACAGTTTTCAAGTAAATGTTAATTTGATAGAATGATACAACAATCCATATTTCAAATAAAACACATCTTAAATCTGAACGTGGACATTTCTAGCTAAAACATGGCTGGAAAACGGAGATGCTAAGCAAAATAAAATCTGTCCACAGACTTACGTGGAATTAATTAACCAAATAAGCACAAGCGAAGTTTCACAAACTGATCTACTGTCCTCTCCTAATCGTCTGTCCGACCGATCCAGACTCTCCTCTCTTTCCATCAAACCTCACATTTTGGATCACATGCTGCTGCTTTCTCAGGCTTGATTCTGAATTTGTCAAATACCAAATACTGGTGTTTACTCTACCTACTACTGCAAATTAGAATAAGCAATCTTGTAATTTTCATATTTGAAAATGTGTGCTTATAGTGAGTCTACACTACACCAAATCTGTATGCATGAACATGTCGATGGGGACTGTCTTGTTAGAACAATTAAATCATCGGTCGTTTCTTTGCTACTCCGAACTTTGAAAACAGAAAACGAGACAAAGAGAACACATACGCGTCAATACTTACTACACAAACTAGTATATTTGTTGGCACAATACACTACAGTACGTTTAAACGTATAAAAGGATCTAAAATACCTGAAATGATGTAGGTGCTGTCATAACTATTTTGCAATATTCCTGTTATCATTGTTCACAGCGTTGTCAGATACTGAGAACTAAAATTATTTTCACTGGCTTTGTGGGATAAACCTCGAAATTCTGTGCTGATAAACTTCAAATTGGCCTAATGTTGTCAAACATAGGTTTATGAAAAGTGTTACTATACATGTTGATAAAACCCGTGCATGCATTTTTTAAGCAAACTGCAGAAAAATCTTGAAATAATCAGGAATATATTGTGCACTATAAGTTTTTTTTTAAAAAATGTGTCATTAAATAATGGTACTTTCTTGTTCATTCCTTATGTTTGAATTGTCATTTCGCCAGCAAATCTTTACTTTCTTAACTCAGTTTAACTGACATTTTATTTTATTACAGCATTAATTAATGGATTATATTCAATAATCCTTATATTGGTATAATCATAGACAAATGTTTCTAATTAGTGACTCAAGTTACGTTGGCGTAGCTTTTGGGAGGTTGTGGTTTCGATCCCAGCGGCCGACCATCCTGAGATGTTTTTTAGGGTATTCCCTCAGTTACACCAGGCAAATGCCAGGATAGCACCTTCAACACAGGCCCTGGCCAACACCTTCCCTAACCCTTTGCGCTCCTCTATTCCGGCCTGAGCCTTAGATTCCTGAAGGCCATAAAAAATTTAAATTCAGATTCAAAGCTGACACAATATTTTCTTTGATATTAATCGCGAGGTTGGGAGCTTCTGGACTGAATATGAACACGCGTTGTCCGATACTAAGCGACATTTTATTTCTTCCGTGGCCTCCTTTCTGCTTGTTAAATATGCTCCCAAATATTTAAACTTTGAATTCTCTTATGATATAATCCTTAATTGTTATATTCATGTTTTCTTCTTTCTCTGCGTTTCGGCTCGATATTATATATTTCGTCTTCTCCATCTTAATCTGTAGTCTCCCATAATACTATATTTCCATTTTGAATTGAATATGACATGGCCATTAGGCACAAACTGGCGCACTCTATAAAGTTTTCCCGTCATGCTCCAAAATAGTCTGCCGCTGACCCCCGAATCTCAGAAAAATTCTCACCATAACTGGACCCATTTAGCCCCCTCCCCACAAACGTGGCAAGTGTAATAGACCCTGCTGCAGAACTTGTTCTATTTTTTATTCCAGTCTGACCTTCGAACATCCTCTCACTCATACGAGATACTCTTCCCGACACTCTGGCACTTGCGTATCTTTAAACCTCACTTACCTCCTACTTTGTAAACTACGTTCCACCTTCCACGTTGCAGAAACACAAACACTTTTAACAATCCGCATTAACCTCCATCGCTACTCCTACAAATCACAACTTCCGCATTCCACCATACCTGTATACACTTCACATCACGGCTGTACCTTTGAAGCAACCTTCCGAGTCAGTCAGCATGCTGAACACTCTGCATCCCGAGTCCCCTATCACTGTTAGAAAGAAGTGGGAGCAGACGTACATCTCTACTCTCTCCGCCAACTATAATTGCACGTAACTCCCTGCAGCGTAGTTCTTCTTCCTCCTCGTTTCTTCGGTGCTTCCTTCTTCTTTTTGTATCTATTTTCAGCTTTATTATCCTTTTCCCCTACATCTTCATTATTATTACTATTATTCCCCTCTCCGCTGATTCTTTATGCTCTTATTCTTTTAGGAAGCCTCTCACCGACTCCTAGTAACCTCCGCATTTCCTTCTCCATTTGGTGTTTTCTCCGGCCCTTTTAGTAATTTTCCCGTCTCCATAACCTGGCCACTCTGTCACCCAGAAACATGGAAGCTCTCTAGCTCCAGTCCTCTCTGTCTATCTCCTCAACATGTTTCTTCGAAACGTTCTCGCTTTTCTTTTGTTTGGAAAACTTTCGCACACCTGTCTTTGCAACGTAAATGTAAGTTCCATTTTTCAACGTTATTTTACCATCGTATACATATATTCTAACTTTTTTACCATTTTCACTTTTTAATATATATATATACATTTTTCTTTATTCTCCTTTTCCTCCCTTCATCTTTATTATTATCATCATCATCCCCTCACCTCTGATTCTTCATTCTCTTATTTCTTTAGAAAGTCCCTCACCAACTCCAAGTAACCTCTGCACTTCCTTCTCCATTTGGAGTTTTCTCCCTAGTAATTTTCCCACCTACATAACCTGCCCACAATATTACCAAAAATTAGTTGGCAACGTGGTAACTCCTTAGCAACAGTCCTCTCTGTCCATTTTCTCTCTTATCATGTGAAAACGCTTTGCGAAACGTTGCCGCTTTTCTTTTGTTTGTGATGTTCGTGTATACCTGTCGTCGCATCCAAAGACAAGTACTTTTTTTCTACTTCTTTTACCATCTCATATATGTGTGTGTGTGTGACCGCCCCGTTGGTCTAGTGGTTAGCGTTGCTGACTACGGATTGATGGGTCCCGGGTTCGATTCCCGGCGCTGCCAAGGATTTTTCCACCCAGCATCGCGATGCAATTGAAGAGCTGCTATGAATAAAAGACAGTGGCGATCACAGTGAGAGCTTAGGTTCTCCTCTACCAACCCGTCTGGTCAGCGGGGAAGGAGTAGATCGATCTCCTTCCTCCAGGGAGAGGTCTCATTCAGTAGTGGATCGAATAAGACTGTGATTTATTATTTATATATGGTGTCTTAGCCCAAGTCCCACAACATTTCGCTCTGTCCTTTTTCTCTCTGTTAGATACAACAGTATGAAATGAGTTTATTTCATAATCTGTGACGGAAGCATTACGTCATCAACAACTGATATGAATATACTTTTTTATTCTAATGTTCAGGATGACGAGTTTAGAATAAAAACATGTCTCTATGAAATAGCTTCTGGTTAAGAGGAATTGAAGAATGGTTCTGCAAATTAATTTAAGAAATCACCAGAATTCGTACGTATGAAAATAAAAATAAACCACTGCATTAAGTTCTGCTGATTACCAATCTGAAGTACATTTAGGAAAATGGAAGGTAAAACTATTTATTGAATTTTAAATGTGACTTTATTGCATGCAAATATGAACCGATGGAATAACAATGTCAGCAAGTTTATATTTATGCATGGATGAAATATGCGTTACTTTCTTACAACGCTATGTAACTTGCTTGTACATGATCGTAAGTTTATGTGCTTGCATGCTTTGTATTAGTGTTATTGTTAATGACTGAACAAGATAGGTTCTCAAGCGTAATTGCTGATAGTGTTACTATTGCATGACTTTGCTTCAGCCAGCTATCATAAAATAGCCTAACGGGAAACTAACTGAATGGAAACTGAGTGCTTTAGGTTTGATTCAATGGCTTCTAGAAACCAACTAACCAAACGTAACTTAACAAACTCCATGTATACTGTAATTCTGAATGTTAAGTTACTGCGTGTTAGATTAGATATGATTTTCTTCATGAAAACAATAATCGATTACTGTTGTAATATAGTTGGTAATACAGATAGCTAATCTATATTTTTAGTTTAACTGAACTATATTAACTGAGTACTTTCGAAGTTTGACACCCTCCTACCACGTAACAATGCTTTTGGGAAACGTTGCCGGTTTTCTATTGTGTTTGTGAAGTTCCTGTACACTATCTTAGTATTTTACAATGTAAGTATCCTTAACCTGCCTTTTTACCATCTTTTATATATATATATATATATATATATATATATATCTCAAACTACTTCAACAATCCGCATCAACAACCATCGTAACTCCTCCAAATCACAACTTCCGCACCTCCCCATACCTGAACACATTTCCTATCACAGTGCACCTTCGACGAAATCTTTCGAGTCAGATCCTTGAAAATCCTAAACCCTGACTCTCCTGCCACAGTTAGAAAGAAATGGAAGCAGACGAAAATCTCTATCCTTTCCGCCAAGCATGAACCTGGCCTCAACTGCCTGTAACTTCTTCTTCCTTCCGTCTCTAGTTGCACTTTTATTCTATTTTTTAATATTGCTTCCTTGTTCTCCCTTTATCCTTTATGGGTAGATGGTTGATTTCATGTACCCATCTTGCAATTGGACGTTGTCTTGGTAGTTTCTTTTCTCTACGAATCCAATGTAGTACATTTGTCGTCCACCATCCATCTCTTCGTCTAGCTATGTGACCGACCCATCTTCACTTTATCTGCTTCGCAGTCTTAATTCTATCTTCTATCTTTCTTTGTGTGCGAATCCATTCATCCTGTCCCTCATAGTTATTTCTAGCATGCATCTCTCCTTTGCGCTTTGTGTCACCCTTAATCTTTGAGTCGTTTGCACATTCAATATCTTCATTATTTTTATTATTTTCCCCTCCTCCTGATTCTTTACCCTCTTATTCTTTCAGGAAGCCCCTTATCTACTGCTACTAACTTTCACACTTCCTTCCCATTTGGTGTTTTCTCCGACCCATCTAGTCATTTTCCCGCCTCCATAGCCTGGCCACACTGTTACTCACCATCAGTTGGTAAAATGGCGTAACCTTAACACAAGTCCCGCTCCTGTCCATTTTCTCTCCTATCATGTGAACACGCTTTTGCGAAACGTAACCGCTTTTCTTTTGTGTTAGTGTTGTTCCTGTACACATGCCTTGATATTCTAACATTAAGTATTCTTTTTTTATACCTTTTTACCATCTTATATATATATATATATATTATTAATCACAGCCAAATTCAATCCACTACTTGATGAGGCCTCTCCCCAAAGGGAAGAGTAGGTCTACTGCTCCCATGCTGACCAGACGGGTTGGGAGAGGAGAGCCTAAGCTCTCACTTTGATCGCCACTATCTTTTATTCATAGGAGCTCCCCAATTGCATCACGATGCTGGATGGGCACCGTTCCAGACTCACACGCCTTGGAAAAAATCCTTGGCAGTGCCGGGAATCGAACCCGGCAACCCTCAATCCGTAGTCAGCAAAGCTAAACACTAGACATATATATATACCATCATCATCATATTCATCCATTTTCTATCCACTGCTCGATGAAAGCCTCCCCTTTTCTTTCCACACATCTCGGTCCGCTGCTATCCTCATCCATGTAGCTCCTGAAAAATGGTTAATTTCATCTACCCATCTTGCATTTGGACGTTGTCTCGGTTTGTTTCTTTTCTCTAGGAATCTAATTTACCTTTCTCGTCCACCATCTATCTCTTCGTCTAGCTATGTGACCGGCCCATCTTCACTTTATCTGCTTCGCAGTCTTAATTCTATCTTTCTTTGTGTGCGAATCCATTCATACTGTCCCTCTTAGTTATTTCTAGCATGCATCTCTCCTTTGCGCTTTGTGTCACCCTTAATCTTTGAGTCGTTTGCACATTCAATGTTCAAGTTTCACAGCCGTACATCATTAAAGGTAAAACACATGATTATAAATTTATGTTTGACACACATTAGTAGTTTGCTTTTGAAAATGAAGTGTAATCTTCCAAATATAAACTCCACGCCATTTTAAATCTTCTATTTATTTCATCAGTCAACTTGGCATTCGATGTCTTGAGCTGGCCCAGGTATACATACTCATCAACTATGCCTATTGTCTCTCCGCTAATCTTTATTTCCTTCTTTGCAGCATGTAGATTACATTTATTTTACTTAATTTCAAGTCCTATTTCTGTTACCACCCATACAATCCATTTTATCTTTTATCATGTCCTATTTTCGAACTTTCATTACACAGCTCTTCCATTCTGGTTTGTAGTTCTTCTATTTGAAACAAACACGAATATATCAATAGCGAATCGTAGGTTATGAAGATATTCACCATTGATCTTTATTCCAACTTCATCCCAGGTTAAATTTTGAAACACACTCTCCAGGAAGGCCGAAAATAGTTTTGGAGAAATTGAATCTCCTTACTTCTTTTCCAACTTTAAATTTTTCACTTTCTTGATGTAGTTTAATGACAAATGTAACAGTCGAGTAAATATTTCGCAGTAACTTGATATATGCACTTTCGATGCCTTGATGTTCAAGTGATTTAAATACTGCTGACAAGGAGACCGAATCGAAAGCTTTTTAAAATCTATGAATCCTAGACATAGTGGAAGTTCATATTCATTAGTCCTTTCCATAACCTCATTCAATGTTTCTATGTGGTCCATTGTGCGAAATCCGCGACGAAATTCTTCTTCTTCCCTTCCCTGGTTAAAATCTAAGTCTTGTTCAATACGATTCAAAATAACTTTGGTGAATATTTTGTATAGCACTGACAGTAGACTAATTGGTCTGTAGTTTTCGACGCGTTCTTTGTCCCCTTTCTTGCACAACAAAATTATAACAGCATCATTTCAACTTGACGATATTTCTCTCTTCCTCAGGCACATTCAGAATATGGCAAGTTCCTCCTTCATCTTTTCACCTCCTCATTTAAACATCTTTGTGTGTAAGTCCATCTTCTGGCGATATTCCGTTCTTCATCTCTCGAAGTACTTTATCCACTTCTTCTTTCATTACGTCTGGCATATCTACATCATTTTCTTCTGAATCTTCTTCTCGTAGTTCTTCTTCGGAGTAATACAATTCTCTGTAGAAAATTTCAAATACTTTTATTTCTTCTTTATTTCGTTTTACGTTCCCCTCTGGACTCTTCACTGCAATGATTTACATTTTCCCTATCATGAGCTGCTGTTTAGTTTTCTTCAGGTTCTTGTTTTCTTCGAATATATTTCTAACAAGACTCTCGTTGTATCTTCGTATCTCCTCTCTTATTTTCTTCCTTACGGTTATATATATATAACTAGTACAAAGGAAAGCCGGGAGGGCAATTTAAGGTAAAGTTAAGACAAATGAAGGAAAAAAAAAAGATAATGCTTACAGCTTATAGTTTAGTATTACATCACACACATATTCACATATAAAAAGTCACTATTATTTCGTGGATTACACGTTTTCAAGTATAGAGGAAGAGAGCGAAGTTCACGTGTTCACAAAGTACAAATTTGAAGACACAATGGCGACACGTAGCGGACAAAGCATCAAAACTGGAGAACAACTGACTGCCGTAGCGCGTCGATTTCCGGAACTTGAAATAATAACTGTATAGCGTGTAAGTACATGGTGGGATCGTGGATGGAAATGTGTTGAAAATGCAGAGGAAAGGGGAGCTAGAGTTATTGAAGGTTAAGACCAAGTTTTATTTTCGCGCTCAAACTATGAATAAAGGCATTCTCTCAGAGACCCAAACCTCATAGCCAAACCACAGCTTTCATTCTTAATCTGGCCAACCTAGTTCTCACATGTAACAACTTCACCTTTGACGACAAACACTACTTTCAGATCCGAGGCACAGCCATGCGTACGAGAATGGCACCTTCTTATGCTAATCTGTTTATGGGCAACCTCGAACATGATTTCCTGCAAACTCAACTTTTGACCCCTCTACTCTAGGTAAGATTTTTGGATGATATAATGATGCTATGGACTCATAGTGAAACCAGTCTCAACACATTCCTAGAACAACTGAACCAATTCCGTGTTGTCCAATTCACCTCTGCTGCTGAAACTTACAACCAACGCCTCCAGGAGGTTCTAGTCAACCGAGGTTACCCTTCTAACCTTGTAACCAAAAAGATCAGCCGTGCATTCTTACACACTCAAGAATCCAACCCACCGGCTCTAATCACCTAGTTCCATCGTAAACTAACCAAGGTCAAACAAATCCTACACTCTCATTTCCACATCTTCCTATATGACCCAGACACAGGATCAATATTCCCCACCAAACCTAGATTAGTTTTTCAACATCCACCTAATCTTAGAAACATCTTGGTCCGTACGAATCCCTCCTTACCAGCGCCCATACATGCAAGAGATCCAGATGTAACGTCTGCTCCATTTTCATAACTTCTCCCACAATCACTATCAATACTGCTAATGGCCGGTACACCCTCAATCCCAAGGGTACATGCCACACCCCTAATACATCCTAACCTGAAAGTTCTGTGATGCCTTTTATGTGAGGGAAACAGGTTGTGCTCTCAACATTCGTATTAATAACCATCGTCACTTCTGTACTATCAACTAACCAGATGCCCCAGTTTCCTTGCACACCGAGTCCCACAATAACAATTTTGATCTATCTTTCCTGGTTGCCATAATCTACATTTTACCCCCTACGACCAGCACCTCAACACGCAGTCTGTGGGAGAATGCATTTATTCATGGTTTACGCGCGAAAATAAAACATTGCCTTAACCTTCAATAACTCTAAACTTCCCTTTTCCTCTGTATTTTCAACACATTTCCATCCACGATCCCACCCTGTATATACAGTTATTGTTATTCCAAGCTCCGGAAATCTACGCATTACAGCAGTCTTTTGTTCGCCAAATTTGATGCATCGTCCACTACGTGTTGCCACTGTCTTTTTAATCTTGTACTCTGTGAACACGTGCAATTCCCTTTCTTCCTCTACACTTGAAAACGTGCAACTGTGTGCACGAAATACCGTAGTGACTTTTAGATATGTGAATATGTGCATGACCTAATACGAAACCATAACCTGTAAGTATTTTCCGACATTTTTCTGATAAATTTATGGAGTTTCCTTAACACCACTCGAGATAGGAGCATACGAACTTCACAAACACTATAGAAAATTAGTACGTTTCGCAAAAGCGTTTTCAACTGGTAGGAAGGAAAATGGACAGAGCGGACACGTGCGGGAGTGGTGTTAAGGAAACGCCATATTGCCAATGATGCTGGATGACAGTGTGGCCAGGTTATGGAGGCGGAAAAATGACTAGAAGGGTCGGAGAAAAAACACCAAGTGGAGAAGTAAGTGCAAAGGTTACTAGGAGCAGGTACCTGAAGAAATAAGAGGGTAAAGAATCGGAGGGGAGGGGGGAAATAATAATAAAAATAACAATAATGATGAAGATGAAGGAGAGAACAAAGAAACAATATAGAAAGATAGAATAAAATAAAAGTAAAACTAGAGACGGAACAAAGAAGAGAAAGGAAGAAGAAGACGGTACTGTGTTGCAAGGAGTTAGAGTTCTGGGATTGTCAACACAGAGTACAGAGACAGTGGAACGTGACAGCCCCTCATGGGGTACATGCACTTGAAGGTAGGTTCGGATCCTATTAAGGAAATAGTGGGTTGGATCTTCCTCGAGGCGACGGTAAAAGGTAGGATCGGAAAGTAGTTTGAGGGCTTCGGATTGATATTCAGAGTAGTTCATGACTACCGTCATGGATCCCTTATCAGCCGGGCGGATAATGATGGTTAGGTCAGAACGAAGATTGGAGATAGCTCTTCGTTCTGCAGTTGTGATGTGATAGGAACGTGTCAGTGAAGCCAGGGTGAGCAATTTGTTTGGAGAGGAAGGAAATGTACAGATCAACAGGGTGGTTAGGAGGGAGAGGGGGGGGATTCTTACTGGAGGGAGGAAGGAATTTGTGGAGGCTGGGATGAGTTTCGGTGTCAGCGGTTCTGGTCTGAGAGGTGTAAGAATGAGTGAACCAGTGGTAGTGCCACGTGAGGTTACGGGCAAAGGTGAGGAAATCAAAGTAGGTTGGCTTGTTCAATATGGCGGGAAGGAGAGAAGGAAAGGCCGTATGAAAGGACTTTGTGTTCGGTATCTGAAAGTGTGGGGGAAGAAAGGTTGAGAACTGACTGCGGGCGTTTAGGATGTTTTGGCTGGCTTAAGGTGGCAGGTTCACTTACGCGGTTACTTTTGAGTTTCTGTGGGGTAGAGGTTAGGTTGCTCCGGCAATTGCTAAGAGAGGTCGGATCAGGACGACTAATTAAAGGGAGGGGTCAGTCCGAGATGAGGGAGGAAGAAGGGAGAGGCAAAGGAAGAGAGGAGTCTTGAGAAAGGGCAGAAAGACAAAGTCGAGAAAGTATGGAAAGGTGTTTGGATCTCAGGTCTAGCAAGAGACGGGAAGCATCAGTTAGGGTTTCGTTTGTGTTAGAGATGGGGCGAGATGGTAAGGAAAGCAGGATTCTGATGAGAGATTGCAGTTCTATGGTGAGCTCTAAGGTTTGGTGAAAGTGTAAAGAGAGTGTTAGAGCGGTCAGATTAACAGAGGTGTATCTGCAGAAGGAAAAAAGCTTGTGTCGATCGGATGGCGAGAAACCGGATTGCAAGAATTCAATATGTGAGAAAATGCGTGAAAAACTTAAATGTGCTGGTGCGGAAACGGGTAATCCAGAACAGAAGAGGATTGGAGGACATGGTACCGGTAGGAGTGCAGAAAGTCAAGTAAAGCAGAAATAAGGGGATTGAAAAAGTCAAGTAAAGCCGGGATGGAAGTAGAGGAGTGAATTAACTGAAAGTGAAAACCAAAACATAACTAAAAAAAGGAAAAGCAATAACTCAGGAAAAAGGAAATAATGATGATAATAATAAAGGAAGCCAAGGTACGAAGGGGGGCGGGAACAAGCAAAAAAGGTGGAAAATTCAAAGGAATGTCGAAAGTAACTCAGGACAGAATAACAGAAAAACACAAAGGACGGACAAAGAACAAAGAAGTGGTGTGGTGACCACGTGGTCGGAACAAAGCCCAACGCGGGAATACATAAGACGGTAAACAAGGTAGAAAAAAGGATACTTTTTTCTACCTTGTTTATGTGTGTGTGAGAGAGAGAGAGTGGGGGATGGAATTTTACTTATATTGCTTCGTTAAGTGAATTCCCGTGCGATAATCAGCACTTTAGTTACTTACTTAGTATATGGCTTATAGAACTCTTAAGTTCATCGCCGCAGTAACAAACGTTCGCCGTAGGATTCTATCCTGAGTACGATCAAGCCAGTTTTCAGCACACTTCACGAAGAACCCTTCTAATATTGTCCTCCAAACGTTGTATCGTTCTTCCCAACGATCTTTGTTTCCGGCGCTTTACTACCACGATGGAATATAATATTAGATGTTGCCCAATCCGAGCTACATACCCTGCCCACCTTAGTAGTCGCAATTTCGTTGTTCATACAACATCGCGTGAGTCGTACAGTTCGTAGTTCTTTCTTATGCAATCTCCTCCATTTTCTAGTCATCTTGTCCCGTTTCGGTCCGTATATCTTTCTGAAAACCTTATTTTCAAAACACATGTAATTTATGTCCATCTGCTAGGGTCGTACTTCAACTTTTGCAAGCGTAAAGTAATATCGGCAGAATAACGGTTCTGAGTCATTCCATAGAATTTCGAGAAGTGGTGGTCGCTCGACTATTTTTGATATCCTTCATATTTGGTACATTGAATGCCATATACAAGCTAAAACAGTTTTTGAAATTTTTTTATTGCTTATAGTTCAGGAATAGGATTCCGCAAAATTTTGTTGAATACAGCGAATCATAAAATTACACATATTTCACAAACCAGTTGAGATATTTGAATAATTCAAAAACATTTAAAACATATGCACCTCATGGCTAACGGACATTTTAAACAGTTGTAAAATATATATTGTCAGTGTAAAAACCGAAAAAGAATGAACTTCTTGTGTCATTTCCTTTTCTTTATATTGAGACTTCGATTTCATTAAAAAAAACCTCAAATTTGTCGAAATTTGAAATGGTTGTAAGTCGAAAGGGGGAGGGAGTACATGAACAAAATTTTGCATAGGAGTTCCTTTGTTTATGTTCTAAAATACCTCAAAGTTTCGTTCTGTTATTCAAAACTCTCTATGAAATACAGCTTCCTAAAATTGCTAAAAAGCTATAGTCGTAATAATGTTGCATTCTATCAGTGCAATCATTTAAACCCCGTGTTTTAAGGAAGCATAAGTAGATTATGTTTTACGTACTTTGTTGGTGTACAGAGCTATTTTAGCTTTCTTCTAGCTGCTGCTTAAGGAAAAACAGTGATGATACAGCACTCATCTCCAATCTGATGGTATGAACTCTTCCTGAGTGAGAGTTTTTACAAGTTATATAGCAGCCATGTCATGTTTAGAGATGATATTCTTTTCGTAAGGTCTAGTAGAATACACTGGCCTATATTTTACTTGGATTTTGCCGTTAAAATCTCAGCTTTTCTTTTCAAGTTATGTATGTACCGATGTTATGAAAGGAGATGTTACTCTTTTCGTTAGGCCTAATAAAACAGACAGACCTGCTTCTTAGTAGTAACGATCTCTAACAAACACGTTATACCTAGCATCCTAGGAGACAACTGATTCGCAAATAGCTGAAGTCCCAAAGTGCCGGCCAACGTCTAGTTAGCTAACCCTCCGTCACGCAACCGTTCTGTTCTTTTCTTGTATCAATTTTAAAAAAAATGTATTTCATAGAGGGATTTGAATAACAATGAAAGAATAACATACATTTGTATGACATGACATAACTTGTAAAAAAATTGAAATAAAACAGTCACTCTAGTGCCGCGATTTTAACCACAAGACCCAAGTAAAATGTAGGCCAATGTATTCTATTAGACCTCTTTGCATGACATGGCTGCGTACATAACTTGTAAAGAAAAATAAAACTGTCACTCAGGAAGAGTTCGTACTATCAAGATCGGAGATGAGTGCTGTATCATCACAGTTGTCCTTAAAAAGCAGCTAGAAGAAAGCTAAAATAGCTCCGTACACCAACAAAGAACGTAAAACATAATCTATGTACGCTTAAGCACGGGGTTTAAATGATTGCGCTGATAGAATACAACGTTATTAACAACAGCCTCATTTTTCACTGATAATTGTATTGACATGACTACAGCTTTTTAGCAACTTTAAGAAGCTGTATTTTATAGAAGGGTTTTAATAAGGGAATGAAACTTTGAGGGGTTTTAGAACATAAACAAAGGACCCTTTCGACTTACAACCCTTCAAATTTCGACAAATTTGAGGTGTTTTTTTTTATGAAATTGAAGTCTCAATATAAAGAAAAGGAAATGACACAAGAAGTTTATCCTTTTCTGTCATTACACTGACAATAGTAGATAACAGTAACAAAGTAAACGGCGTGTTACTTCTTTCCATTCAATCTGGAAAATCTAAAAATGAAAATTTCACCTATATTTTACAGCTGCTTAAACCACGCTGTCCGATAGCCATTTTGAGGCTAGAACTTAATTCAAATATCTCAACTGGTTTATGAAATATGTGTAACTTTATAATTCGCTGTATTCAACAAAATTTTGCGAAATCTCATTTTTGAACACCCTTCATATTCTGAACTATAAGCAATAAAAAAATTCAAAAACTGTTTTCAACTTCGCTTGTACATGGCATTAAATGTACCAAATATGAAGAGAATCATAAACAGTCGAGCGACCAATTCTTATTTTATTTGTCGAAATTCTCTAGAATGACACTTCTGTATATTTTCAATTTCAACCCCCTTGATATTAATCGGGAAGTCAGGAGTTTTTGAACAGAATAGAAATATGCATTGCTCGATACTAAGCGACTTTTTTTTCGTGACTTCGTTTTTGCTTATTACATACGCTCCTAAGTATTCAAATTTCTTTACTTTCTCTATGTTCTTATTCTTAATTATTATGTATCTATTTCATTTACTGCTACTATTTCGGCTTGTTATCCTGAATTTTGTTTTATCTATGTTTACCTGTAGACCCATCTTATCACACGATTCTACTAAGACATCGGTGTTACTTTCTAGTGGATCTATGTCATCCCCTATTAAGTCTACATCATCGGCGTACACGAACAGTTGATTTAAGCCATTCTGTAATAGTAGGTCTATTCCTTTATACTAACGTGTATTGGTGGCGTAGCTACAGAATACAATAGCGAGAGGGGAAGCGTATTTGGTACACTACGGACTAGCGAAACTACCATTAACAGACACAATTATACTAATGAATCTCTCGGGGGACACAAAAATTGACGTATGGGTTCTATAAATTTATTACTTTAACACATGTTTACAGAACTACTGAAAGTGTTCAATCATATCAGATCACAAAGACGCAAGATCGAAGCTGCCTTTACTATAAAGATTCTATCCCGTCGTGATCTCAGCTCTCCATAATAACCCAAAACATACAAACAACTGACAGAAATCAGAGCTTCAACTCACCTGGCTACACTGGAAGGGTAGAAGGGCTGTTCTCTAAATATTTGTAGTTTCGGCACTTCGTACTTTACACACGCATGGCGAATTTGATATAGTTCCTAAAATCACAGTAATCACCGTAACCTTCGATAAAGCTTAATGAAAGTAAAGTTCTTTTCTAGCATGGATGCTTTGACGTAACTAACAGAAACTTTGGCAAAGTCCAAAATCACTTCTGATGACAAATTACTCGTAAGATAAAGTTCAAACTCGACGATGTTTAATCGACTATAAACTGAGTACAATAACGAGATCTTCACTCAACGGAAGTTCAGCAAAGACTGACATGACAAACCACTGATATTAATGATTCTATAATTTACACTGTTCTAATTCTGTTTGTCATTCATCAGACTTTCCGGGGATAGGTATTTTCAAGACATGTACCAAACTGGGATATTCGTGTCATTCTCAGGAAAGGAAAAGAAATGCAGTAATGAGAAAGGAATTCTAGAATCGATTATCAGGGAAAGGCCTCAGGCTGTTGCTCACAAGTGGTTACTCATTCAAGAATTTCTGGCATAATTTTACTTCAATATTTCCCTTGATCTTTGCAGGAGTATGAGAATAAACGTGACTTATTTTGCTCAAACGTGGTAAAGTATTGGCCCTGACGATTTTCAAGAACAGATGTGAGTCTGTATATGAGAACACGTCGTGCCCTTGGTTCACTTACATGATTGTACTTGAAATTAATATTCGATGACTGTGTGTAGTCTTACATTTCAAGTGTTCATGAGAGAGAGGAAACGTTCTGATTCACTTATCCTTGGCATTCTGTTGCTATGGCCCTTAAAGTCTTGTCTCTGTTATAACTGAACGTTTCTTTAACGTACCATTATTATGAAATACATGTCATGAAATTAATAAAACTATTATTCTGTGCTTTTCCGTATTTTTGCGTGACATGTGATGTCACAATTCAATGTCGGTCTCTTTTTTTCTTATTTTCTTTTAGAATCGCATATTCTACAGAAAAGTTACACAGTAGTGGTGATAAAGCATCACCCTGTTTCAATCCGCTGTGAATCTCGAAACTATCTGACATATCCGTACTCTGTTTATGGGGTCGCTGAGACACATTCTTACTAGTTGAAGAAGTTTTTTTCGGAATTCCAAATCGTACCAGGATACTGAATAACTTTTCCCTTTCGATAGAATCATACCCTTTCTTAAAATTAATGAATAGCTGGTGAACAGTCCTATTGCATTCTCATTTCTCCTCTAAGATTTGTCTCCAGGCGAAAATCTGGTCCAAAGTGGATCTGTTCCTTCTAAATCCACAGTGGTGATTTCCAATTATTTCATTTATTATTAGGCTGGTTAGCAGTGTATGTAACGTTGTGAGTAAAAATATTCCGCGCTAATTATTACAGCCCGATTTATCGCCTTTCTTATAAACCGGAACTATTATTGAGGTTTTCCATTTTTCTGGAAGCTCCTCCTTTCTCCAAATAGCACTTATCAATTTATGTAGTTCCTTGATTAGTACCTTTTCTCCAGCTTTAATTAGTTCGGCTGGGATATTGTCTATTCACAATGATTTGAAAATTTTCAGTTTCTTTATCGACATTTCGACCTCGGTTTCACTTGGTTTGGCTATCCACGGTTCTGCGGTATAGCTTCCAAATTCCTGTTTTCTCCTCCTTTGTGTACATTAAGGAGTTTGTCGAAATATCTTTTCCATACATCGACAATTTTAGCCGGATCCGTCTCAAGATCTCCATGTTTATTTCTGATCATTTCTAAGCTCAGCTGGTACCCTTTTCTTAACTAGATATAAGATATCTAGATCTCATATGTTATTTGCCTTGCCGTTTTCGTCTATCTCCTGAATCTTCTGCGTCAGATATTGTCGCCTTTTGTTTCTGAAGTCGCGTGTGAAGTTTCGTTTCGCGTTACTGTATTGGTTAAAATTTGCTTCGGTTTTATTACTTAGCCATAGTTGTCTTGCTTGATTTCGTTCCTCATGAAGCTTAATGCATTCATCATCATATCACATTTACTGTTTCTGCTTGCTTTCCTGTTGTTTCTTCTCACCTACACGTTTCTTCGATGCTTCACTATAACACGAAGAACTCCCGCATCTTATTTACATCAATTTAATTATTAATGGTATTTTTATTATTACTCGAGTCGGCTAAGATTTCGAACCTAATTGAGATAGCCAGTTGGTAATCTGCTTTTACGCACGGATTATCAAATCGTTTAACTTCGAATTTCAGTTGTTCTGACACCTTGCTTTCTCTGTTCGCGATGCATAACTTTTCCCTCATTTTTGTGGTCACTAACTGATGGTCGGTGTCCCCTTCTGCTCCTCTGTCAGACCAAACGTCCATTATGTCTATCGTCTATCTACTCATAGTGATCGATCTGGTTGTGTGTGTTTCCATCCAGAGATATTCATGTGTCTTTGTGTTCAAAGTATGTGCTTTTTACAAGTAAGTCTTTCGAAAGCGCGAAATTTATCAGTCTTTCTCCAGGAGGCTTGGAGCGGACCTGTTTGTGTGTGTGGAGGGGGGGAGGCTTACTTCATGGCATGTGCACCGGATTCATGCCGCAGCGTGGTTCAAAGCCCAAGGTAATAGTAGGTCCTAGCATTGCGTCATTCATAGGCGGGACTGAGGAATAATCCCATTCAGTCTTACTGATACGCCTGAGAAGGGTCTGATTTAAAAAAAAAATCTTTCTAAGTCCTTTAGGTAACTTTGGCTCAGGTCGAATGAATGATGATGGGGGAATTAGTGGAATAAAGGAAGTGGGAGGAAACGGGAGTACCTCGAGAAAACCCAAGCACATAGTGTTTGTCCGCCACAAAGCTCCCATGGGCACGAGCCGGGATCGAACCAAGGACCCCACGCACCACCGGTGAGCACTCTACCACTGAGCCACCGCGCCCCGAGCAGGATCTGAATTGCCGTTCAGCCTTTCCAGTGTCACTTGGACGTCCAGCACATCAACCACTAGGCCACAATAGACGATGTAACCATAATATTATTATTATTATTCTTTCTTTATTCTCCTATGATTTCCCGATTAGCTCTGTGTTCTGGACGGACTAGTAACCAAAGGTCCTTCGTCGCAGTGAGCGTTATAACGCATGAGTCCCAAACAGAATACTTTGCATCAGGTCTTAAGGTGCAAAGTATTAAGTAAATATATAGTAACTTCAAGGAATATGAATGTATTAAAGCACTTACCATTAAACTTTACATGCGCCGTTAACGGCGTGTGCGTATGGCACAGGGGATCAATACTTTTCTCTTCACCTAATAGCATAATACTGATTTTAGGGTTCATGATTTTATCTATATAGTATAGAAGAGAGAGATATATTGAATAACTTTCTGATATAAGATACTAGTATAGTGCAAGAAGAACTGTGCTCCAGCAAAGCGAAAAGAGAATTTCGTAGCAATAGAAAGAAATCCTAACTGGGAGTACAGCAACTTCACTAATGTAACACCCTGCTCCAAACGGACCGCTAAGATCACTCGTAAAGTGCGTAAGTATGTGACCAAGAAAAACACACAAGACCAAGGCAAAACCCATGAATCATCTGAGACCATAACAAGAATAAGTTTTGCTTTGACGAAATAATAATACTGTATAAATTAAGAATACTTAATAAGATCTAAAAAGTTAACTTATGAATCATTCAACATTCCTTAAAACATTGTAGGCAGGTCTTACAAAAGAAAACTCACGACAGTCCATTAATTTAGCTCCTAATATTACATACTAATCCTAAGTATAAAATTGAAAAATAATATATATAATAATAATAATAATAATAATACAGAGGAAAGTCGGAAGAGCAATTTAAGGTAAATTTATGATGAAAAGAAAGGAAAATACTTACAGAGCTTTTTTGTTGCATAGAAAAATAAACGTACACAACACTAATATTTACATAGTTTTTTGCTATATGTCGGTATTAATACCGTAAACTTCCTCTAGAGGAAGAGAAACGGATACAAGTGGATAGAACAAAAGACTAGGACAACAGTAGCGACACGCAGCCGACGGCGCATTGTTTGGAGAACAGTTGACTGCTGAATGGCGCGTGGAACAATTGACAACTGTACAGCTTGTAAGTACTGGATAGAATTGTGGAAGGAAAAGTGTAGAAAATGTAAAGAAAACGGGTTAGAGTTATTGAAGGTTAGGTCCAGGGTACATTTTCGCGCTCAAACCATGAATAAAGGCTCCCTCCCACAGACGGCGTGTTGAGGTGCTGGTCGTAGGGGGTAAGATGTGCATTATGGCAACCAGAAACGATAGAACAAAATTGGTATTGTGAGACTCGGTGTGTAAGGAGACAGGGGCATCCGGTTTGTTACTAGTGCTAAAGTGGCGATGGTTATTAACGCGAATGTTGAGAGGTCCACATGATTCCCCCACATAAAAGGCATCACAGAACATGCAGGTTAGGATGTATATAATATTAAATGTGTGGCACGTACCCTTGGAATTTAGGGTGTACCGGCCATTAGAAGTATTGATAGTGACTGTGGGAGAAGTGATGAAAATAGAGCAGACCTTACATCTAGGTCTCCTGCATGCATTGGCTCCGGTTTGGGGTGGTCGTGAGAAAGGATTCGTACGGACCAAGATGTTTCTAAGATTAGCCAGATGTTGAAAAACTAACCTAGGTTTGGTGGGGAATACTGATCTTGGGTCTGGGTCCGATTGGAGAACGTGGAAATGAGAGTGTAGGATTTGTTTGACCTTGGTAAGTTTAGGATGGAACTGAGTGATTAAAGCCGGTAAGTTGGGGGGTTTCAGTGGGTTGAATGTGCGAGGATGCACGGCGAAACTGTTTAGTTACATGGTTAGGTTGATAGCCACGGTTCACTAGAGCTTCCTGGAGGCGTTGGTTATAAGTTTCAGTAGCAGAGGTGGCAGAATTCAAGCCTTGTCTTCTGAGTGCAAGGGAGAAAGGAATCACTTTCTTGGTGTGGTAAGGATGGGAACTTAAGTAGTGTAAATACTGTTTGTGGTTGGTAAGTTTTATGTGAACGGAAGTATTGAGGGTGTTGTTTTCTAAAATGATGTCCACGTCAAGGAATATGACTCTTTGGTTAGAAGTGGATCAAGTGAATTGGACAACACGGAATTGGTTCAGTTGTTCTTGGAATGTGTTGAGACTGGTTTCACCATGATTCCATACTATCAGGATATCATCCAAGAACCTTATCCAAAGTAGTGGAGTCAAGGGCTGAGTTTGTAGGAAATCATGTTCGAGGTTGCCCATAAACAGATTAGCATGAGAAGGTGTCATTCTCGTACCCATGGCTGTGCCTCAGATCTGAAGGTAGTGTTTGTCGTCAAAGGTGAAATTGTTACATGTGAGAACTAGGTTAACCAGGTTAAAAAGAAAAGCTGTGGTATGTGGTTTGGGTCTTTGATTAAGGAAGAATTCCAAAGTTCCTAAGCCATGGGCATGAGGAATGTTGGTATATAAGGAAGTAACATCTAAGGTACAAAGTAGTATGTCAGAAGGAAAGGCGGTAATTTACGGATGATTTCTAATAGGTGGTAGGTGTCGCGTACGTAGGCAGGAAGTGCTTGAACATGTGGTTGAAGGAAGGGGTCAACAAGAGCGGAAATGCGTTCGGTAGGAGAATTATAGCTCGATACAATGGGTCTGCCTAAGTTACCTGGTTTGTGGATCTTTGGTAATAGGTAAAAGGTGGGGTTACGTGGATTATCCAGGGTTAGGTACTTTATGGACATTTCAGAAATGTCCTCACGAGGACAATTAACGGTAATAAAATCGGAAATTTTCCGTTTATGGGTGTAGGTTATGTCTGTGCGCTGGGTTTGCAGGTATTGGGATCAGATAGTTGACGGTACGCCTCCTGGAGGTAGCTTTGTCTAATACCACTGTAGTGGACCCATTGTCCACTGGGAGGACTATTATGTCGTGGTTCTCGCGTAACGCTACAAGAGCTTTGCGTTGGTTATGGGTTAGGTTAGGTTGGTTGGTCATCTGATGTAGGAACTCAGTATTGGTGCTGGCAGAGATAATTGAGGAAATGTAATGTTCGACGGGATGGTTGCTAGGAAGTGAAGGTGGGTCCATGTTTGAATGAGGACGGAAGCGTTCAAGGCTAGTATGGAGTTTATTGGAAGGTTGGTTTGGAATAGATGCGATTTTTGGTCCAAAAATAGCGCCATCTTAGTCCGCGGGGAAAGGAGAGGATATCTTTTAACAATAGGAAGTGGTTGTTCGGTTTGGAGGGGAAAAGTCAGTCCTTTAGTGAGGATGTCAGATTCAGATTGAGTAAGGTTGTGGGTGGATAGGTTTACGATGGTGGTAGCAGTGGAATTTCGCGGGCGGTCCGATGTGTCTGAAGATTGGGTCATGAGTGCAGATTGTTTATTATTACCAGGTGGTTGGGTTGTAGGAGTATGTAATGGTAATGATGGTTCTGCAAGTACGGGAACTTGGTGCTTTTTGTGTGGAAGAGGGAGAGGCAGGGTACATCCGGTTTGAAATGCACGGTGCAAATTTTACTATGCCAATCATGGGAGATCAACAAGAGGATTTTTGTGAGACTGGATGGTTATATGCATGCTGCAAGTGTAGGGAATAGATGTTGAAGGTTACTTCAACAACAAAAGATCTGTAAAGCGTTATCAGAAAAGGACGGTGTACTAGTGTTGGCGGTAATAATACCGAAATATTGAGAAAAAAACAAAACAAAAAAAAAACTATGTAAATCTTAATGTTGTGTACGTGTGTGTGTTTATTTTTCTACGGAACAAAAAAGCTCTGTAAGTATTTTCCTTACTTTCTATCCTAAATTTACCTTATATATATAAACAGACATCACGGAATTCTTCCTTACCTCATCTCTGACTTCTGTGGTACATCTGAATTTTGTGACTGTGTAGTGTCTACTACTGGTAAGGTACTCCGATGCACATTAGAACTAGACGGCACGTGCGACATTTTTACTTCATTTCTATTTTCTTCTTCTTGCGAAAGATGCATTGGTACGTTAAGACTTTTTACAGTCATTTTTTCCTTATTTACGAGATTAACTGTCTTTGTCGCCAAAGAATTAAGTATATGTGACTGGGCTGCTCGGGCTTTCAAACAGGCATTCGAAATGACTGTTTTAGGAACAACAGAACTACTTTTAGTTATGCACTTTAATAGTTTCTCAGCTGCGTCTTTCTTTGGTTTAAAAGTTCGCACATGGGCTGTCGATGGGTCAACCACAAGAAACTGAGGAGTCTCCTGAGTTTCAAGACTGTTAATAACTGGAACACTTTGAATCGACGAGTTCCCTGACATATCTATTAAAATATATTCAGTAGCATCAGGTGTTTCATCATCAATGCTATCAGATTCATGTTTATTCGTCATAGCATAATGAACGTCACTTTGATGTGGCGAAGTACTATCTGCCTCCGAACATGCGGACACTTCAACAGTGAAGAGTTGTTCATCCATTTGTGAATTTGATTAGTCCTTGCTTGCAATGATACGATGAGCACTCCAATCATGCGAAAAATTACGACTTGTTCTTGAAAATACTTTCCTAACACGCACTTCAAATATTAACACTTGCTCATTCAATTGTGAATCTGTAACACATATTCACCATTAAGAACGTTCTTGCAGTCATTCCAAACGCCATTATTGTGAACTGACGTAAAAACTTGTTTAATCGTTAGTTCACTACGTTCCACCTTGTCTGTTACGTATGTTTTGGTGATTTCCATTTCATCTGTAAAAACAACATAATTAATTAATGAATTTGCATACGTATCAGAACATGAGACCATGGCAAAATAATTAAAATTATTTTTAACATTAAATACATTTTCTCTCTCATAATTTGAGTTCTGTGTTTTCCGCATTTTAAAATTGAAAATTTCGCGCTTCCTTTCAGAATATCGTATTTTGTCATCTTTACAGGTATTATATTGAAAATACGCTGAGAGACAAGATCTAAAGACTAACAGAAATACAAATGCAAAAAGCACAAAAAAAGGGTAGAATGAACACACACACACACACACAAAAAAAAATCTCTACAAAAAATTCTAAATAAATAAAATAGGTTTGCTTGTTCCGCAACAGCTCACTACTACTGACATCACGTTAGAAACTTACGTTTAGATAAGTTTTTATAATTTAATTTTGACAATATGTTTTTTTAAAAATCTGAATAATCGGATATCATGTTTCCATTACCCACTGAAACTTCAAGAACAACGACAAGAAGTAATACAAACCATGCCATCGTGCAGCCGTACTGATAAACTAATTGCAGAATCCATGTTACCAGAAACTTCCTTGCCTAGTATTTATCTCCTTTTTAAAAGAAGTTGGAGTAGATTTATCGTAGTTGCGTATGACTAGACAGTGCAAGACATTCTGCTACAATTAGTTTCAACAAAGTAGTCTATTCTGTAAAAACGAACAGTCAGTGAAAAAGTGACCATATAAAGTTGAAATTCCTAATACCAGGGTATTAGTTTTTAGTTTATGGATAAGAAATGCAGTCTTTCCACAAGAAACTAAAAATTTAGTCTTAGTAATGACAAAAAAATAGCGTTTTGTCGCGTTTTAAATCCATAAGCTTTTTATAACTTTTCTGCAACCATCGAGAAACATAAAATCGTTAATTTTGAATGTATTTCATTTATCACTTAATGCGAAAAATCCTGAACTCTAAAGTATAACGCACATATTGAGATACCTCCAGTTCTAAGTTGAAATTGACTAAGATCTTAGCTCCTTAGTTACATACTATGAGGCTACAAATGTCTCATTTCGGAGTAATGGGCACAAATTAAATTCTTCAATAAAACTAAATACTACGATATTATGTTTCAATTTAAAGCTGTCGCAGGAAAATATCGACACGGAGGTAAATGGCATTTAGCTTTTATATATTTTTATAATAGTAACGTACATGAACTCAAATTACACAATACCACAACTAGTCCGACTTTCTTGCTAAATACAAAACAGCTGAAACACTTGTTGAAAGCTGTAGATGATTCGTTCCATATATTGTATACTGATAGGGTTGTCAATGTACAATATATATATCAGGAACATCTTCGACATCTCTGATGTATATAGATGTATAGACGCCCTATAACACTCATTCTCTAACAAGTAATTAACACAGACACTTCTACGCGTATATACATCAAGCGACAGCTAGCAATCCAAAATGTATTACGAAAACAGATGTGTTATTATTATGTTAAATAAGTAATCGAATTAATCAACAGATACAAATATACTGACATACGGAGGAATAGTAATGGCGTAACTTCGTGTTTTGAATAAACCTGTACTGCTACAAAAATCACGAACCCAATAGTGAGCGAGTAAAGATGGGTTATTTTCTTTCATTATACGGGTCATTCCATATCAAATCAATCAATGGTTTGGAACATGAAGTCTCGGAAATCAGATATTTTTTTTTTGTAGATTAGTAGTACTATTGGTAAGGATAAAAAAAATACAAAGTTTCATGTTTTTGTAACTTTTGATTTTTGAGTTACAAATTGTTAAAAAAAAAAAAAAATCAACTGATTTTTGACGCGTAACCTTGAAAAGACCGAAACTCAAAATCTATTTGTCTAGACAGCTCAAAGTTGCACCATTCGATTCAGAATTTTAAGAGCTGTAATTTGATATATTACTTGACTTTGTCAGACCAATCTTTACATTTTTTAAAAATTAAAACAAAACTGTTTTTCTGAAGAACTCACAATCGAAATTATGGTTTATTTATTTATTTTATTTTTGAAATAAAAATATATGTTCAATGTGCTTCTGATTAGAATATACACATGCATAACGTGTATAATTTGCATATACGGCAGTGCGCATAATGGCTTTTAGCAAAGTAAATATAATTGGTTAAAATGTGACATACAGTATCTTCATTTCAGTTCTATTGTAGAACAAACCGAGTCGCCGTAGCTCAGTTGTAGAGCATTAGCGTAACATTCGGGAGGCAATGGGTTCGATCCCAGCAGCTGACCATCCTGACTGAGGTTTTTACAGGGCTTTTCCTCAGTCAAACCAGGCAAATGCCGAGATGGCACCTTCAACATAGGTCCCGGTCGACACATTACCGAATCCTCCCCCAATCCCGGCCTGAAGGTCATAAATAGAATACAAATTAAAAAATATTGTAGAACAAAAACCTGTAAAAACTAATCAGTCGATAAAAACTAAAAACTGATGATCTCTGTATTTTTTTTTTTAAAAAAAGACAATAAGAATAATTAGTTTGAAATTATTTAGTTACAGGCTAATAAACCTATCACAGTTACTACTTTATTATAATAATAAAGTGATAGGGTTATTATTAGCCTGTCTTACTGCATTTTCTTTAAAATACAGATCAGGCTCGACTGATTAGTTTTTACTAGTTTTGTTATACAATATTTTTTAATTTGAAGTCTATTTATGGCCTTTAGGCATCTAAGGCTCAGGCCGGGATAGGGAGAGGATTCGGGAAGGTACCGTCTCAGCATTTGCCTCGTGTGACTGAGGAAAAACCCTTAAAACCTGTCATGATGGCCGGTAGCTGGGATCGAACCCACGACCTCCCGAATGCTACGCCAATGCTCTAACTACTGTGCTACACCGGCTCGGTTTGTTCGACAATAGAACTGAAATGAAGATACTGTGCTGTATGTAATATTTTAACCAATTAAATTTACTTTGCTAAAAGCCATTATGCGTACTGCCGTTTAAGTTAATTACACACGTTATGCAAAAGTGGCTATGTACTTCTGTCAGAAAGATAAATATTTTAACATGATCCCACTGAAATACCATCATGAAATTTGGCACTTACATTCTAATCCGTGAACATATATATATATCATATTCAGCCATTTTCTATCCACTGCTGGATGAAGGCCTCCCTCTTTCCACGTATCATGGTCTTCTGCTATCTTCATCCATCTAGCTCCTGAAAACCGCTTGATTTCATCAATTCATCTATCCATCTTGCATTTGGACGTCATCTAGGTCTTTTCTTTTCTCTAAGAATCCAATGTAGTACATTTGTCGTCCACCTTCCATCTGTTCGTCTAGCTATGTGACCGGCCCATCTCCACTTTATCTTCTTCGCAGTCTTGATTATATCTTTTTTTAGTTTTCTTTGTGTGCGAATCCATTCATTCGTATTCATGCCCCTCCTAGTTATTCCTAACATGCATCTCTCCATTGTTCTTTGTGTTACTCTTAATCTTTAAGTCGTTGCGCATTCTATGTCTAAGTTTCACATCCGTATGTCATTACAGGTAAGACACATCTTTTATAAACTTTACGCTTGAGACACATTGGTAGTATGCTTTTGAAAATATAGTGTAGTCAACCGAACGAACTCCACGCCATTTTACCAGGTGTATAAGCTTAAATCCACTGTTTTGTAGTCAGCAAAACACATGGTGTGTTCATAGAAAGCACAAAGCAAGTTATTCAAAGTGCTTTCCCTCGCTAGCTACACATTTTGCCCACCTCTCGGGCAATTTGTGGATACCACGCCAGCTCCTGCTCTTTCGAGCCAAACCACTCATCAAGCCATTTTCGGACGTCTGCATACGAATCGAAGTGCTGCTCAGCAAGGGCGTGGCCCATCGACGCAAACAGATGGTAGTCTGTAGGGGCCAGGTCTGGTGAATAAGGATGTCGGGATGGAGTAGCACCTCCCACTTAAGTGTCTCCAAGTAGTTTTGGACCGCTTTTGACGTGTGCGATGGGCCGTTGTCGTGGAGGAATATCACCTTGTCATGTCTTTGTTGATACTCCGGCCTTTCTTCAAACAGAGCACGGTGCACATTGATCAGTTGTTGGTGGTAGCGGTGGGCATTGACAGTTTGACCCGGTTGCAACAGCTCAAAGTAGACGATACCCTGTTGATCCCACCAAACACACAGAATCGTCTTCCGTCCGAAGCGATTTGGTCTCGAGGAAGATGTTGATGGTTGGCCGGGATCAACCCACGATTTCTGGCGTTTCGGATTCGCGAAATATATCCACTTTTCATCGCCCGTCACAATCCGATGCAGGAACGACTTTTTTCTTTGTCTGGCGAGCAACATTTCGCATGCGTGTTGGCGTCTCTCCAGGTGCCAATCGGCCAATTCATGCGGCACCCATTTTCCGATCTTCTGAACCTTTCACACGGCACGTAGACGCATGGAAATGGCTGCTTGAGTAAGGTCCAATTGCTCGGCAAGCATTTGTTGCGATTGGGTATCGTCCTCGTCCAACAGCGCCTGCAATTGATGGTCCTCAAACTTCCTGTGTCGATTTTCACGCTTGTTGTCACTCAGGTCAAAATTGCCGTCTTTGAACCAACGAAACCAATCTCGGCACGTTGTTTCCGATAAAGCACTGTCACCATAGGCCTCCACAAGCATTCAATGCGCTTCGGCAGCCGATTTCTTCAAATGGAAGCAGAAAAGCAGAGCTTCCCGCATATGCTCTTTTTCTGGGACAAAACTAGCCATGCTTACCAACGGAACACTGCGTGTTGTTGTCTGCACTTGCTGATTATGTGCACTGATTCGTGCTGCCAGAGGTCCAACTCATCCACACAATAGGTCTGGCATGCCCATGGTAGCTTCATTGGCTCACGAACGCCATCTATGGGCAAACAGCTGATTTAAGCTTATACACCTAGTACATCTTCTATTTATTTCATCAGTCAATACGGCATTCGATGTCTTGAGCTGGCTCAGGTAAACATACTCATCAACTATGCCTATTGTCTCTCCGTTAATCTTTATTTTCTTATTTGTAGCTTGTTGATTGTGCATTACTTTGGTTTTACTTAAATTCATTTTAAGACCTATTTTGGAACTCTCATTATACTGCTCCTCCATCTGGTTAGTAGTTCTTCTGCACTTGAAGCAAACAGGACTATATCATCAGCGAATAGTAGGTTATGAAGGTATCCGCCATTGATCTTTATTCCAACTTCATCCCAGTTTAAATTTTGGAACACTCTCTCCACTAGGACGGCAGAAAACAGTTTTGGAGAAAATGAATCTCCTTGCCTTACTCCTTTTCCAACTTTAAATTTTTCACTTTCTTGATGTAGTCTAATGACAGATGTAGCAGTCGGGTTAATGTTTCGCAGTAACCTGATGTATGCACTTTCGATGATTTAAGTACTGCTGCCAAGGAGACCGGATCGAAAGCTTTTTTAAAATCTATGAATTCTAGACATAGTGGAAGTTCATATCCATAACTTCATTCAATGTTTGAATGTGGTCCATTGTGCGAAATCCACCACGAAATCCGGCTTGTTTCCTTCCCTGGTTAAAATATAGTCTCGTTCAATACGATTCAAAATAAATTTCGTGAACATTTGAACGATTAAAAATAACTGATATATATATATATATATATATCGTAATTAAAAAAAAATATTTCGACTTTGAGTTTTTCAAAAAACAAGTCTTGTTTTAATTTTTAAAAATATAAAGATTAGTCGATAATAAAGTCAAGTAATATATCAAATTACAGCTCTTGAAATTCTTAAACGAATGATGCAAGGTTTAACTATCTAGGGCAAATAGTTTTTGAGCTTCGTGCTTTTAAAGATCTCGAAACGCGTGAAAAATCAGTCGATTTTTTTTTATTTTTAACAATTTATAATACAAAAAAAAAGTGACAAAAATATTTTTTTGGTGTCAAATATTGGTGCATACCAAATAACACATTTTGTAAAACCTCAGGTTTAAAATTATTTTTTATTGTTTGATTTGGTGTTATATGACCCATACGCGATCAACATGACATTTTACACTGACCACACGAAAGCACCAAAAACAGTCCAATGTTCTTTTATTCAACACTTTCCATACCTGAAAATTTTATGATTCATGTTTCAACACTTGGATACACGTTGGGATTATTGCATTTCTCAACCGAAGTTAGGTTAGTATGCCTAATATAAGCTATTAATGCCCGTTTTCATCATTGATTAACTCTCGGCTGACCGCATGGTTACCACTCATTCACTGGTTTAAATGAAGAACCAACCCTGTTTATTTAAAAGTCAACCAGTGGTCAAACCTTAGTCAAAACTATCCTATTAGCTTGGGTTAAGCCAACTGTGGGAATTTGGTTTATGTAAAAACAAGTATAGAAGAAGTACGAGAATGGATGCTGGAGATCGGGAAAAGGTTGAAATTCTTGATGAACTTTAAATGTTCGAAGAGTTTAATAGATTTGTAAGACCTGAGGCCCGTTTCAAGACAGTACTTTGCAACTTTTCACTCTTCATTTCGCATTTCCGGAGGACTGTCTCAAGAGCGCTAACCTCCCGCCACAATCTTTATGTTTACTGTAGTTTTGTTGCCTACCTTTGGGTGTCAGAAGTCCACTAACAATTGAGTATCTAGTATAATCATACTCTTTGCACAAAATTGTATAAAAGTGACTGATTCAGAACAGGATTTTGTGGTAGGAGGTTAACGCTCTTGAGACAGTCCTCCAGCAATGCAAAATGAAGAGTGAAAAGTTGTAAAGTACCTTCGAGAAACAGACCACTGGTCGCGTAGTTCGCTATGTAAACAATACAGTAATGTCGAAAGCTTTACAGATTTATTTTTATATTTAAGTTTTATGGCCTTTAGGCAACTTTGACTCAGGCTGAAAACTTTAAAGAAAAATTTGTTGTAAAATACTGAAACCACCCTGTCAGCCAACAGCGGAACATCAGAATACAATTCCGGTCGCTCACCTGTGAAGCCTCGCCATACTTCACAAACGAAGGGTAGACAAAAAAATGTGAAACTTCACATAGTAAGTCAGTGGGAAAACTCGTAAGGAGCCATCAAATAATGACACACAGACTGGAAACCGGTTCCCTGAACCTTCTCAACCAAGGTCACTCTAGAGCTAAAAACAGTTTTAACAGCCATGGTCATTACCCACTGCCTACACGCTCGACGAGCAAAACACACGGTGCCACCCGGGTAATAGCAGAAAACACTTTATCAACAGAAACATTAAAGTAGTAGAGAGAGCCGACAGCAAGCATGCGATTATTAAAATTGCAAATATTCATATCACGAAGACTCGTTGAAACATCACAATCGACGAAATAGCTCAAAGGAAACGTAAACTAACGATGAAGGAAAAGGGGGTGGGGGCAGAGAAAGACTCACCAACCCACCAGAAGAGAAAACCATGAGGACAACCCACCCAGAAGTATAGAAAGGTGTTTGAGTAGTGTGAACTTCCAATAAAACAGTCATCTGATTGGAGACGTTAAACTAAAGTTTATCCGAAAGCACTCATAAAGACGTAAAATATAGGTAATGAATAAATCATGATATAGCAAGACACGTAGACATCGTGTGAAACTATTATTAAGCATAAAACTACAGGATAACAACAAAAGGTAAACCTTGACCAAATCATAAACCCGAATACTACAGTAAAGCCTGCAGCACGAGCTTCCGCCAGTGGCATTCGTCGTCTTCCAAAAGAAAGAGAAAGCCATCTAGTAACTAATGATCTGTTAGGAGATGACGACTTTGTCACTTGGCGTTCACGGTCTCTGTAGCTATTTCATGAAATATTAACGGTATGAATCAAGACGGTTCATTAATAGATTTTAATCAAACGCTAAGTAATTTAGACTGAAAACAATCCACGTGCATTAACTTTGATGTAAAGCAAAAATATAGGTTCGCGACATCGCTTGCACTGAACATTAAAACTGTTATAAAAATAAATGAATTTTCGTGCAAATTTGTTCCTTATTCATAACTTAAACTAAGAGTCTACATATTTATTTATTAGAAGTTAGCACGGATACAGCAAACGCCATTTTACACCGTTCTTGTAACATACAATAAAAAAAATAATATACAACAAAGACTTATGCAATAGGAAATAATATCATTTTTTTTTTTTTTCATTCATTCATTCTAGATTCATATAACAAGCCTTTAAAAATTTACTTTTACTGAAGCAGAAATCTGGTGGCAAAGGAAGAGTATTGTAAAAATGTGATAATCTATATACAAGAGATCGCTGGACCAAACACAATCTCGGTTTTGAGAGGTAGAAATGATGTTGTGAACGAGAATTTTGTCCGGGTACTGTTAGGTTAAAAAGTGGAAGAAGGTCGTTTGTCCTGAGTATGCCTTGCATTATTTTATAAAGAAATTTTAAGTCATTTAGTTTTCTTCGTGTGTGTATGTTTTTTTAAGTCAAGAGAATTCAAAATGTCTACGTTAGATTTGTGTTGGAGGTTGGGTACCCTGTGTTGTACAATGCGGATAAAGACATTTTGGACTTTGTGCAACTTAGATAAGTTGGTTTCACAAGCCATAGACCAGATAGATGAACAGTAGTCAATAGCAGGAAGTACACAAGTGAGAAAATATGACCGAAGAGCTCTGAAATCATTAATATCGGTAAACCTGTAGAGAAGTCCAATAAGTTTGAGTGCTTTAGAAGTTACGAATTAAATGTGAGGAGTAAAATTGAGTTTTTCATCAAATATGATACCCAGGTCTTTGTAATGGTCTACCCATGGTATACTAGATGAGGCTAATGTGTACGTACATTTTGTGTTATGGGTTTTCAGTGAGAAACACATTGCAGCAGTTTTGCAAGGATTGACTTTCAGTAACCCGTTATTGCACCATATTATACTTTTAAATGAAAATAAATAAACCATTTATATTTCCCTGTTTATTTCCATAAAAAAAACTTCAAGCTTCCGAATCACAGAGTAACATTTGTGCCAAAGCATATTATACAGTATTTACTGTGAAGAAAAAAAAATCATTCCTGGCAGTGTTTGAACAGTTCCATAAAATAAAAGAATGTCAACAACAAATCGTGACTTAGATTTCGAAGGGGGAAAAAAATATTTGACTCCAATTCGTATCAGTCCAAAGTTATGAGTTTGCTCATTCGAAACTAGCTTTTACATATCTTTAGTTAAAGCAAAATACGTTCGAAGGTAACAGTTCGAATACAAATTTTAAATACGGTCACGACAAAAGCCGAACTAATATTTTGGAATATTTATAATTCACTGAATACTTCGGTCAACAACTTTTGTCTGTTTACAATTTGAAACAGCAAACTCGAAATTATAAAACATTCTAAACATCGGAAACCAATGTACAGTTGACGTTGGGCCACCTTCCACTTAACGCACTTTTATATAGCACAACATTAACATTGACAGCCCATGTCCGCCGTAGTCAGCTTAGCTTTGCATGGCGTAAATTACACTTTGTACTGCAATAACTAAAACAAAATATTTACTACACATATCGTAAGCTGTTCAGACGTGTAACAAACCGAAAGTATTTTGAATAATACTTTATTAAATATCCAAAACTTCGGAACATTTAATCTAACTGGAAGATTCCAAGATGTCTTCTCCCACTTCACCTATCAAAACAGCATGCAGGAAGAAACGAAACTTGTTCCAAATTTTATTTTCAAAATTTCTTACTAAGCTGGTACGGGCGAAGACGACTTCATATGTTAACATCTACGTACATCATTACATTACCTGCCAGGCAACTGAATGACTGTTCATAACGAATTTATTTGATAAAACTTTATCATTTTATAATTCGGAGCCAAAACACTGCGCAGATAAAACAAACAAGACTGGCAGGTCGTCACAAGGAAAATCCCAATTCTCTCATTTACATTTTCAAACGAAAAAGCCAAGTTAAGAAATGTTCAAATATTCAAAAATCAATATGTTGAATAAGTTTATTAAAATTTAATAAATATCAAAGAGTAAGGCTTTATTCTGATAGGAAGATTCTGCCAATAACAGATAACCACAAACATAACATGAACTATTGCTTCTAATCCGATGATTTTTTTTTTAAGGGACCCACCTTCCACTCCTGTCTCTTTGCCTCTTAGCAACAAACTAAGTTGCGCACTTTCTAGGTCGCACGTCACGGGAAACTGTTTGCCCTCCCTCGTTTGGGACAGACTGTCCCTAAAGATTGTCGGATTACCGGTGTTCCGGCATTCCGAGAATCTCTTCGTGTTCCTCTCGTACTTTGCCGTGAGGTGGTGTGGGACTAACTTTGTCCAAGCGTCCAGAATGTAATCCTGGTTTTTGTTCCTTCATGTTGGAACATGACTGGGAGGGAATTTGCAAGTAGGAATTTAATTACGGTACTTTATTCATAAAAACATACAACATTTAACACATATAACGTCACAGACATCACAGGACAACACAAGACAGTTGACTCTCGTTGTGAAGCAGTAACAACTGAAAAGAACTAAAAAGATAATTAGTTTAGTTTGTCCTTCAGCTGTTTCACGGTGTCCGCTTTGAGTTAGAGTTTTAAGCTTATTCCTGCTTAGGTCCTTCCACACTAAATACTTAAACACAATATAGTGTTCATCACCGCATGCGACGTCGTCCGGAATTCCTTGACGATTGCATCTTATTTCTATAGTTAATGTTCCTCACTGTCCACTAGTTGTATCCATTAGTATATGTCCACTATTATATACTATCGCCACACAAAAGAAATAGACAGAAGTAGTTCGGCGTCCATTGCTGCAAGTATTCCTACATCAGGCACTCGATTAGAAAGTGCTGGTGTTCCAACACTATCACAAGCACACTCACGCACTCGCACTTACGTTTATTCTTTATTTTCTGTTTATGCACGCTTCTCGGTTTCGTATTCGATTTCAGTTCGGTATTCGGGTCACTGTTTTTTATTATTATTGGCTACCCTTTAATCTTCTTTTGGTGTTTACAGTTTGTGCTTGTCTGACGTCCGTCATTCGGCGGCACCAGACACTTACCGTGTATCCCATTATTGATCTTATAATGACATCGTGGTATGTTTTAATTAGTTTAGCTAGTATTTTTAACTCATTAGATGCTATATTAATTATTTTGTGTGTTATTTTTAGTGTCTTATTTTTCTGAAATTTGGTTTGCTCTCTAAAATTTTATTTTTCGTCTAGTGTCACTCCTACGTATTTGAAATTTTGCTCACGTTTTTTGGATTTATTATTTATCTTAATTATAGACCCTCTCAGTCTATTTAGTTGTCCTTTAAATAACACATATTTAGTTTTTCTCCGGAAATAGTAAGTTTGTTATTGTTACACCACGATGTCATTTCCGTTATTATTTTATTTGCTCTGTTTTGTAAGTCAGCTCGACTATTGTCCTTCAGATCAGATAAGATAAAATTAGTTGTATGGGTGGTAACAACACGCTATTGTCCTTCAGGACCACCGCCAGATCATCAGCGTAGCCCACCACGCGCTCCACTTCTTGCATGCCGTCTAACATTACTAGACACGGTTGAAAGGCTATATTCCAGAAAATCGGGCCTAATACCGACCCTTGAGGGCATCCCCTGGTCGGGATCTTGCCCACAATGTCATCTTCCGTTCCTGCTTCCACCCTCCTGTTTATGAAAGAATTATTTATTGTGTCCCAAAGACGTGGATGTAGTAAATTTAGTAATTTGAATTCTTGTTGTAAGGCTGGCTACCACAGATTGTCAAAAGTCCCTGTTATATCGAAGATGCCCATCACGTATCTGCAGTCCTGTGTTTTCAGTTCATTGATTTTGTCGCAGATTTCATTTATCGCATCTTCAGTTTATTTTTTCCCCCCTAAATCCGTATCGTAACTTGCATTTTTCTATGTTTGGTCTTTTTCCATTTATTTTTTGTGCTATTACGTTTTCGAATATTTTTCCAATTATGTTTAATAAGCACATAGGCCGATACGATTTGGGGTCCGATCGATCTTTGTCTTCTCCTTTTAGGAGTATTACTAACCTTGCTTTCTTCCAGGGGTCTGGGAAAATCCCTTGTTGTAAGCACTCTTGGAACAAGGTAAGGTATGGGGCTATGATAACAGACGACGCTATTTACGCAATGAGATGATCTGTAATAAACGGAAGATGCTACGAAAGTAGTTTGGGAAGAGAGAAATCTTACGCTAGAATAGAGCAAACAAAAGAAAAACGAAAATACACACCTTTGCTTGAAAAGGAATAAATGATGGTCAAAAAAGTTAAAACAATCTGGAGATCAATATAGTAAAAGTCTTTGTTTTGAAGATCGACGTAAGTAAAACAAGAACTGACTGGAAATAAAATACCATGGAACGGGATTTATGACCGTTACAATACAGGCTAAGCAAGTGTAAAGCATCCGGTACTGATACTGATTCCCCTCCGTTTATTATAATCAGAATAGGAAAAGATATTAATTTATGTTATAAATAGTTATACGATACTGCTTATGTAAGGAGTAATATTTAGTCCCATTTTGCCCTTGAACACATTAATAGTCAATTATATGAGCGATCCGCGGAAGTATCTAAAGTATAGCAAAGTCTACATAGGACATGCATTTTAGGTGCAAGTATCTTAAAATTGATACACGTATAGTGTACAGAATTAGGTTAATGCCACACGTATAGTTCGAGTCAAAACAAAACGACCCTGACGCCGTATGTTTCCTATAGGATTTAATTTCGTTTAGTTTTGATCGCGATTATAACATATTGTACCGTACTTTAAAGACACGGGTGACCTCAAAGTGGGAGTACCAACGCACCATGTGTGACCTGCAGCTAGCTGTTCTCTTCTATCGTAATTATATACTACAAGCACTATAATACACTAATGGCGCATTTCAACATGTAATTTTGGCAATATTTGAGTTTACCACAAGAAATAATATGTCGTGATACTCGGGAAACTAATGTTATGTTAGGTCGTAAGACTAGATTAGCTAGTTTTGATCTGGCATTTCGTTATGTAATAAATACGTATTGTGTGAAAAAAAAAAAACGAAACTTCTCAAATAAAAGAGATAGAAGTAGGTACTTTATTATGTATTATAATACTTTATTATGTTGATTCCATTATTGAGCATCCATATTTTGTGTACGGCACTCATCAGATCACTTAACACGCGCAATTTCGTACGTCGTCTTTTCTCAACAACAGCATATCACAAACCAAAGGAATATGACGTAGTAACAACTCTGTGCGAAGCTAACAGCGCGTCAACTTGGTGATTCGTAACCAGAGTGGCTCACGACGATGGTGCAATGGAAACTGTGGTCGAGTCAAGATTAAGAGTTTGATCACTGACAAAATACGGGGTCAACTACACGGTCAGGCACTCGGGTTTAAGTGAACTTTAAATTCCCCCCAAAATGTAAAATTTGCAGGAGAAATGTAATGTTTCCCGGAAAGTACAGCAGACTATTTAGCATCTTCAGACCGTGCACATGGTGAAGGTGTAAGTGGCTATGTGCATAGCATATAACAGAAACAAAATCTAATCCGAATTTTCTGGCTCGCCTTCGCTCACTTGACAATTTCTCTGTGACGTCTGTAGCAAAATAAGTATCATTCATTAAACGAGGTGACACCATTATTAATTCTCCGCAAGCCTCCATATTCGTTTGTGGTGAACAATTCAAGTAAGTATGTAACGAAACAATGATGGCACATGCCTTTGTAACACATTTTAGATTGCTGGCTTCTATTACTGTGTGTTTATAGAAGCGCCTGTGTAAATTATATGCACTGGAATTAGTAGTATACAGCTTTGCTAACAGCTTAAGAAATGGGGAAACCTAAAGTACACTTTATTTGAAAAACCTTTGATTAAGCATTTTGAACGAGTCGAGGACCCTGCTACGTTGTAGCCACACTAGAACTTTGCACATGATAGAAACAAAATTGGATAAGGTTCACTTTCTCCACTCCAGATTTGAGCCAGTTACTGACCAATGCGTTTTATCCCTGGCAGTTCCACACGCATAACCCGGCATGTAGCGACAGAAAACCTGTTAGGGAAACCACGCTATAATTAATTTGTAAAATACGCACAACGTACTCCAGTCGATTCAGAGCCGAATATGGCATCAAACTGAATGTTCTATTTTTGGCTTCGCTCTTTATAAATTAAGCTACAGTGGATTAGAAAAGTCAGCCACCCCCGTTGGCCTAGTCGTAAGCGTGTCTTACTACAGATTGAGAGGTCCTGGGTTCGATTCCCGACGCTGCCAAGGAGTTTTTCCAATGCGTAGGGGTCTGGAACGGTGCCCACCCAGCATCGTGATGCAATTGTGGAGCTGCTATGAATAAAATATAGTGGCGATCACAGGCTCTCCTCACCCAAACCGTCTGGTCGGTGTGGGAGCAGTAGAGCAATCTCCTAAATCTGGAGAAGCGCCTCATCCAGTGGTGGATTGAATATGGCTGTGATTTATTATTATTATTATATATGCATTTTTCATAGTTTAAAATCACTTACTTTAAACCCTCCCCCATGGCGGAAGCTCATATAGTCCCATGTATATCTACGTCGTTCACCCTTATTACCTAGTTTTATGACGCAAACAGTTACTCTTATTTGTGTTTCAGAACTGCTACACACTTTCCCAACATTATGTTTCTTCTATAAATTTTACTTTCTTTGGAGTAGATAAAGTAAACCGAACCTCCAAATTTACAATCTAAGAAAATAAATGTCCTCTATGTTGCAACAGACGACGTCTAGATTTAAATCTCTCCTGAACCATATATGTGCGTATGTGTTATCATAAAACATTAGAGTATATAATAATCAAGTATAACTTACTTTAAGAGACTATGTAAACATTTCCAAATATGTGAAGCAAAATATTCCAAACCCAAGCAGTATAAATTACGTTTGTTTTCATTGTTTATTATTTACGATTTTCATTTGTTTACTCTCGGATTAGCAGTGTAGCCAGTTGAGATCTTCGACTTCTTCTTCTTCTTCTTCTTCAAGACTCCTCGGCACGATTAGATAAATGGAACCGGTAAACTAATGCACCTTTCTTTCCAGTCAATACAAGTATAATATGTTAATTAGTAAGAATACGAATAAGTAATGAGTACTAAATAAAGTCCGTTCACAACCCGGAATAAGCGAAAAAAAAATAGTTAAAATGTCATGATCGGGTAAGAAGTTAAAAAGGTCTAATCAGGGTAAAACGTCAAATCCGGTAGAGTTGGGACGGATGTGGGGCAAAAGTTCGGAAGGAAAAGTGAGGGAGTGGGAAAGTGTGTAAAATGAAAATGTAAGAAAGAAGGAATGTATATGGGTGTAATGTAAAAGAATGTGTAAATGTATGGGCGTGTAGTGTATGTATGTGTATCACACGGCTGGGCACACTCCCGCACTATTAACAACCGCAGAGCCTCAGATGACCGATGTTCACTAGCTGCAATCCTTCGCCGAACTCCTTATCTTCGACCTCCATTAAAACGATACTGGGCTGGTCCGCTCATACAATAGTAAGCCACTGAAGGCGAATGATCAACTAATTACGGCAGGAAATAGCAGCCCAGTTACGTCTCAAATAGGAAAATTAAAATTTAAACAAATAATAATAATAATAATAATTCAGAATTAGACAACAACGAAGAAAGTCAGACTGCAGAAAGCTTGCATATTGGGAGAAAAAATAAAATGAAATAAAAATATAACTTATTGTCACTTTATATTGAACCGGAAGTGAAAAAATCTAACAAATATAATTTTTCATAAATATCATCAAAAACAAAATAAATCGAAAAACTATCCACACAGTGATAACAAGCACACAAAAGTTAGGCAGAATACGAAGTTTCGTCCATCTTAAATTTAACTGGAAGTGGACAAACGACGTTAATCGTTTTCAGTTTGGGTTCCATAAATCTCAAACGATAGGTCAGAGAAAGGAAATCTCTTCATAATAAGATCCCTAATAGCATGTTTTCTTGAATCAAGGTTGAAAATCCCTAGATTTTGACTTGCTAACCTAAACATGAATTGTCAAGTATATTTCAAGTTTGATATAAGTTTGATTTTAGCTTGCTGAAATTGTTTTGATCCAGCAACCTTAATTCAAGCTTGCTTTTGTATTGCCTAATATATGCTTGAAATATCAAGCTTGAACCATGCTGGATTAAAGAAGATTAAAGCTTCAAAACATTGCCGCTGCAAGGTGCTACGGGAGCGTTACCGGTACTTGTCGTGTGATAATAACGAATTCCATTTTAAGTTGACCGTGTGTGAACTGTAGAAACAAGAATATTCCTGCTTCAATTTCCGCAACTTTGGATACTTCATTTGTAGAATAACACCACGAAGAGGATAGCAAAATGTTTATTGAAACTTGCACTGAGACAGAAACTAAACGAATGACCGTGTGGCTCGTATATAACAAATGAAGAACAAGAGAGTTTCTAGATAATACTTGGATAATGTTCTTTTTAAATATATTTCGAATTATGGCAAGTAATAGTCAATGTTTGAATGTTTAAAGTATAAATTGCAAGTACAGAAATTTTACAAAATGCATGATAGCCTACCAATTTATTGTGCAAATGGGTCTTGGTAGCTAATGGGCAATGTTCGATTTGTGCAATTTCCAGAGAGGGAAAAGATTAGTGAAATATGTATTATACGTTATTTTGTGATCATCCTTATGCCATGCTAGAAGTATATATCTAAACAGAGGATTGTTGCAGCAAGGAGGACATTCCAACCATCCTCCTCTAGAAATCGAACACTAGTAATGGGTAACTTTGCCTAGGGTGACCGTACCAGTGGTTGACCAACCAAGGAAAATTTCAAGTGCAAACCAAAGCTGACGGTCATAATAATAAGTATTACTTTAGATTACGTCGGGCGTTATTTTTTCGAACGACATAAGTCACAGGTTCGTGAATCGGAAACACTGTACCTACAGAGGCTTGATGTACAGAAAAAAATCGGAAGTTTTCTCCATTTCATCTTTGGACGGTAATGTACTTCAAGTGAAATGTTTATTTAAATTTTACCACTCTTGTTACAAAAAATACGGAAACATGTCAAGTGAGCGATAGCGAACGAAGACGGGTTAGAAAAAGCCAGGTTATACATTTCTTCACTATACTTGATGCACATGGCCTTTAAAAGACACCTTCTGTGAATGCTCCATTTATAGTTTCAAATGGAACGCCCAACGTGTAGTAAAGAGACTCCTATGAAAATAGTTATTTTTCTACGCAAAAAACATAATACAGTGCAGAATAAGTCAAAGAAAAGGCAGCTCGCATTTGTTTCAGTTGACAAGACAGTAGACAATAGGTTGCTGAAGGTTGAACCAGTAGTTGACGATTTGTAGACGTTGTGATCTACGATTGTGCCAGTGTATGTCCTTCATTCAATTTAGCATAGATTGTTTCTTGAACAACGAAGGAATGTGCATTTGTAGATATGTGCGGATGTCTTGTATTAGTTTTAACTCTGTGCTCTAGTACGGTTTTCTCTCTTCTAGATCCACTTTACAAATTAACGTTTTTTTTTAGGGGGACAATGGATTTTTTTTGATTGTACACCGTTTGGGGACTACACTATTAAACCCTACGGAAGTATAGAACGTACTTTGTTTACTACTTATTCTAAAAAGTGTACTTTTCCTGTTTGTTTATTAGTCAGTCACTGGTGCCTGGTCCATTAATGGTATGATCACTCTATTTGTAAAAAAAATAACCTAACGTAGACTGAAAAAAGCACTGTACAAGTGGTCTCTTCTCTGACAATTCGTGAGCATACCTAAATTTCTTGTCGTGAAATCAATATTGGCTGTGATAACATAAAATGAATTTCATAGGCGTTAACAGCACTATGACCTACAATGTTCCGAGTATTAGTTGTGAAATTGTTCCAACGTTCCGTTTATAGAAGTATAGAAATTCAAAACAAAGTTTCGTTTTAATTTCATTTATTTATAGCCTTTAGGTATATAAGGCTCAGGCCGGGATAGGGGAGGGGAAAGGAATCGGGCAAGTTGTCAGCCAGGGCCTATATCGAAGGAAACCTAGTGTGGCTGAGGAAAGATGAAAAAACTTCGATCAGGTTAGCAGCCGCTGGGATCAAATCCACAACCTCTCGAATGCTACCACTGAGCTGCGGCGGCTCGGATAATACAGTTCCGTGTCGTGGAAATCTGAAATTAAAGTGAAAGAGCGATCGATATGTACAGCTTTTTGCGAGCTGGGGTCAAGTATATGCATTCTCTTAAAAAAAAAAATCAATGTATAATGAAATAAAAAATAGCAAACCTGACTTTAACTAATCCATCTTCGTAGGCTCGAGATGCAGTCCCTCTTTTTTTAAATATATGTGTCATTTATAACGAAGTGTCGACATAAATGTTCCTTCTCATGCCGCTAAGTAGTTGACTGTAAGTTTCACTGAATTTCAAGATAGCGGCTGTGATGACGTAATAGAACATGGCGCGTGGAAATTTCAGAAATGACAGAGGTCATTGGCCTGCGTTGTTGGCGTGGTACGGTAGTTGACCCCCATGACGTGGTTTGGACGTTATTAGAAGATTTCGGATGAATTTTGGGTGGGAAAAGTGATTACATAATCGAAGAGTGACGCAAATTTAAGATGGCGGC
>JAGDQP010008626.1:43348-62241 GCA_022664845.1 Lepisma saccharinum | reverse complement strand
TATATATATATATATATATATATATATATACTGTATATATATATACTTTTTTTTAGAAAATTACAGCCAGAAAATTTGCGAAATGTTTTCTCCGATAGTCACTGTACATTTTGTTATAGGCATATTGGAGCTCTGCTCTATAAATTTCCACATGTATTGGATAAGACCTGCTGAGTATCAATGATATTGTGTTTCCTGTTATCCAGGTTACAGAAGCTGTTTTCTTTTTTGGAAACAAAGAATGATCAGGTCGATTTACATATTGATTGTAGCTTATTTTCTTAGGATTGTTTCGTGTTATTTTAGTTACAAAAATTTGGTACAATTCCCATACTGGTTTAATTAATTTACATTGAGATAACATATGTTCACTAGTACATGAAATTTTACAATGTTTACATTCATTTTTATTAGTGATACCACATCTAAATAAGCGCTTAGGGTTTAAGTACAAATCATGTATAATTTTATACCACAGTGACCTTTGTTGGTTTGATAAAAAGGAAGGTTATATTTTTCCACAGTTGTGTCCATTCTATGAAAATATCTTTCTCCACAACTACGGGTGTATAATTTTGTAATTTCCTTGTTAAAATTCAGGATAAAATTGCTTTACTGTCATGGAATCGTACGACTGAGTTGTTAAAGCGTTATATGTTACATCTATTAAGAAATCTTTTAAATATGGGTATTTGTGTGCCCATGGATAAATGTTCAAAGGAAATATGAAATCCATGACACGGATACAGACCTCTATAATGGTACCTGTTAAAGTATACCAATATTGACATAGGATGTTTACGATTCTATTGATGTTCAAACTGTAAGCTTGAATTTCTATATCTTGCATATTTAATCCCCCTTGTTCGAGGGGTAAAATGGCTGTTTGATAGGACACTCTTATAGGTTGTCTAAACCAGTGGTCTTCAACCTTTTTTTTCTCGCGTACCCCTAGGTATATTTTCCATTCAGCATGTACCCCTAAAGTTGATTAAAATAAATTAAACACAAAGTAATTTATTAAATAACCATGTTCCGTTGGTTAAAGAAAGGGGGCAAATCGTGACCCTAGAAAAAGACAAGATTAAAATTCTACCAATGGAAAGTAACTTATTGTAATTATTTTTAGAACTAACCTATGAATGACATGACTTCTTGTTTACTACACGCAAACTCCTCAATTCTTGGTCGAATCTTCGTGAGTTGCCAGAATCAAAGCTGATTCTGAATTCAAGCGATTTCTGTGTTTCGTTTTTATTGACGTCAATGCAAAGAAGCCCTGCTCACACAAATAAGTTGATGGGAATGGCAGAAGTTGTGAAATGGCACTGTCACTAATTTATTTCTATTCTTTCGGGGCAAAAATCCAAAAGTCTGAAATTGAGAAGCTCTCGAAGCGGATATTTCCAGCGGACTGTTTTTTATATTGCACGGAGACGAGAAGATTATAGTTACTAAAGGCGGTAACGAACGAGAAGATTATAGTTACTAAAGGCGGTAGTGTTAAAATAATTTGTTAACCAGTCTTGTGTCTTATCTTCTCGTTCAATTTCAGGAAAGTATTTCAGAAACTGTACACTGAGATTTTGTAGGTGGCATTTAATTTTCTCCAAACCCCCTCAGTAACACTAAAACCATTTTGTTCCGAAAGTTCAAAACTAGTTTGGAAAACTGCGATATTTCCTTTATTAGCACATTCAGCTCCAAATAAAAGTTTTCGATAAGATCCTTTTACCTTATCACGCGCTTTGAAAATATTGCTGTCAAAGCCTTGCAACTGAAAACTGAGATCATTAAATTTGTTGAAAATATCTGCCAAGAAAGCAAGCTGCAAAATCCACCCCTCATCTTCAAAATACATAATTAAAGCGGATTTCCATTTGGAAAGAAAACACTTCATTTGTCAGTTCAAAAAGGCGAGTCAATGCACGTCCTCGTGACAGCCATCTCACCTCGGTGTGCAACAGTAGTTGAGCCCGTGTGGATCTAATCTCCTCGCACATTTTCTTAAAAAGACGAGAGTTCAATGCACGCGACTTGATTAAATTTATCAGTTTCACTGCAACGTTCAGCGTTTCGTGTAAATCTGGAGTTATTTTCTTCGCAACCAAATTTTCTCTGTGTATAATGCAATGTCGCCAGGTTACATCAGCATTAATTTTGCGAACTCAAGAAACAAGACCGCTTTTGTGGCCTGTCATTGAAGCATCCCCATCAGTGGATACACTGACATACCATTCCTACTCCGAACCTAATTCTACTGTTATGAAATTGTTAAGAATTTCATCAACAATAGCACCTTTCCAAACATCAAAATACCGAACATATATAAGTAACTCGGCTTCGTCAGAAATATCTACAAATTCATCAATTTGAATTGCAAATCTCCTGTCTATTTTAATGCTTTCTACAATTAGCGCCACAACATCCTGTGCCACATCAGCAATTCTACGACCTACACTTGTGTTTGAACCCGGAATGAATTTTATTATCGCAGGAGATTTTATGTCTAGCATTTTTTCTGCTATAATGAAAGCACCAGGGTCAATAAGAGATTCTACAGCATTACAAGGGGATTTGTTTTTATCAGCTAGTAATTCTAACTCATACGATGTCTCCAATGCCACTTTCGATGATCGAGTAAAATTATGTATTATGTTGGAAGTTTTATCTGAATTTTCTGCTTTGCGTTTGAAAAACTCAACTGACTTGTCCTTATACTCGCTATGATTCGTTACAAAGTGTCGGTTGAGTAAAGATGGTTTCATCGAGCTGTTTGATAAAGTTTGATTGCAACGAGTGTAGGAGAAGAAGTGGATCGCCCATATTTGAAACAAATCCGTATTTTATGTACGAATCACTGTAATACCTACATTTTGCCCGATTTTCGGATTTTTGCACTTGCTCGCAGGTGGTTTCATACTACCCGCACTAACACAATATGATCAAACAATATGATGATGTTACATTTTCTTGAACACTATGACCATTGACACTTTCTTCGTTGATTTTACGTTTCCCTGTTACGATAAACTTATCCATGCTGCACCGAGGAAAATTCCAAATTATAGAGGACAAACTTTAATGTTTACAAATTGTTCGACTTTTCTTAATTCGCAGATTAAAAAACGTACTTATCAACGCGATCACACCACTGAAGTTAAACAGGTTACCGGACATTCGCCGAAGTAACAAGAAAAAAGCGGAGCATCTGCGTCTCTACTCGAGGATTCGGAAGAAAGTGCACGAACAACGAAACTCGCCGTACTGTACTGTTCAAGAATCAGGATACCAGAATGTGGAAGTTTTGGGGAAGATTGTTTTGTACCTCACCTCCCTCTCGATGTAAGGTCAACACCTATGGCCAAGGTCCCCAAAATAACGTCTTGCTGCTACCTGCAGCAGCAGGGTACACAGCTGCAAGTAATGGTGACATTCCTGTCCTGTACCGTCAGGCAGAGCATTTTTATTCTAAGAAGGAAATATTCGTCCCCCTGATCATTGAGAACCTTTTATTTCCTAAGGCTACGTTACCACACTGACAGTAATGCCTTGTCAAAAATACGAAAATGGAAACGGAAATAACTATTTTTCTGCAGCTTTGATCATTTATGAAATATTAAGTAAGGTTACGTACCCCCAGGAACATATTCGCGTACCCCTGGGGGTTCGCGTACCCCCGGTTGAATACCACTGGTCTAAACCATATTAAAAACATCGCTGCACTTTTAAGTTGCCGTACTATATTTGGGGGAGGGTAAAAAACCTGGGCCACGTACCACATCCTGCTCAAAGCGTACTGTTTCAAGAATAAATAAATCTGGAAAATAAATCCAGATTTCTGGTTTTGTGGATATACATAAAATGTCGCATGCCTTGTAGTACCTGGTTATAAGTATGTTGACATGATTCTTGAGTTTTCGGGGTCCAAACCAGCCCTAAAATTTTGATCTTTGGTACCGTATCAAAATAACGAGCATACTCATGGTTTTTCTTTGCATTGAGGCTCAGAATCTTTGTTTTGTTTTTGTTGAGCGAAGCTCCTGAATGTGCTTCGTACATTTTTATTTGCTTTGCTATATGTGGAAGATCGTTGGGAGACGATAAAAAACATAACATGTCATCGACATACGGCTGTACGGAAAACTGACGGTGATATATTGATACCTCTCTTTTAGTACTTTGCAAAGAAAAAATGAGAGGGGCTAAACTTAAGCTAAATAAATTTTGAGCCATGGGGTCGCCCTGTTGGAGGCCTTTCTGTAATGGTATACCTTTCGTAAGAGTTCCCTGTACTTTAATAAAAGCTTTGCGTCCTGAATATGTGGCTGATATTATTCCCATTATTGTGGGACCAAAACCAAAATTTTGTAAAGTTTGTTGCAAATATGAAAGAGGGACGGCGTCATATGCGTTGTGAAAATCCAGGCTTAAAAGGGCCGCTGAATGCTCAGTCTTATTTTCAAAAAAAATTATGAAATCACGAATATTTGTTGTACATAAATATGTTGGTTTATTCTTTCCAGCACCGAACTGATTGGGGCTGATTAAGGTTTCAATATGTGAATTTATTCTGTTGTTTATTAGCCTTTGTAATATTTTAATATCTGCATTTGTGACGATGATGGGCCTTAAAGAGTCACATTTTGTACTTTTACTTTCCTTACGTAAGGGCACCAATAATCCTTATAACATAGTACAAGGAATTTGTTGTGTGACTCTGATTTCGTTTAACATGTCTGTGAAAAAAGGAATGAGAATGTCAGAAAATTTACGATGGAAAGCCAGCCCAAGGCCATCGATGCCAGCTGATGACTTTATGTTACCTGTGTGAAAGGCGTGAGTTACTTCTTCCACTGTGATCTGGCGATCGAGGTCTGCTGATTGTTCCTCTGATAAACAAGGCAGAGTAGGGGGAAGAGGCATGAGGCGTCCACACTGCTGTTAGGCCTGGCATAAAGGGAGGAAAAATACGTAACTAAAGTTTCTACAACTTCGTTTCCCGTGATAGTTTTTCCTTCAGGCGTTATTACTTCGTCCAAGTAGTTTGATTCACGTCTTCTTCTTTCTTTTGTGATTAACCTCAAGGAGGATGTTTCTGTATTATCTATGACGTCGATATGATTCCTCTGAAAAATAGCTATGTTTTCGTCTTGTTAATTTTAACAATAAAGCTTTGGTTTCATTTATGAAAATTTTTCTATTTGTTCCAGCTAAATGTTCCTTTATGGCATCTTTCAGAAGTCTTGAATAATAGTTATATTGTCTTGAGTGATGTTGTTTAACATTGATACTATATTGTTTACAAATCCAAATTAATTGTTTTTTTAGGTAAAGGATCCACCAATCTGATAGATTTTTTGCTTTGTTTCGGAACTTCATCATTTGGGACTACTTTGTTCGGATTGCATTACACAAAACGTCATCTTGTAGTAAAAGTGAATTGAAATGCCATGTCTTGTGAGATTTTAAGGTTTGGTATGCAGGAAGGTTCACTGACATAAGCACCCCAAGATGATCACTTACAGGTAGGGGAACTCTTTCAATGCTAGTAATCTCAGTGATTAAGTTGTTGGATATGTAAATTCTGTCAAGGCGACTACGGCTGGATCCTTGAAAGAAAGTATATCCAGGGTCTGTTTTATATTTGTCTCTGTACACGTCACTAAGATGGAAATTTTCAACCAGTTCTCTTAAACCGGGGGAGAAGCTGAAGTGGGGGGAACTGTCAATCTTTTCCAAAACTGCATTGAAGTCCCCTGCTAAAATATGCAAGTTACTTTGTGAGTGTAGTGTTGCTGCTACACTGGTTTCATAGAACATATTTCGTTGTGTGGTTTTTCCGCCCCCAGATGGGGCATATATCGAGGTGATTTGAATGTCCTTTAATGTACCTGATGTGATTCGCTCCGTGTCAACGTTTTGCATCCTTTCGAAAGGCAAATCAAGTCTGGTGAGGATGGCTGATCCGGTTCCAGATATTGACGGTGAGCAATGAATTTGCTATCTGGGAAAAAAACTGGATCCAAAATTTTGACTTCTTGTACAAGGATGATATGGATGTCTTTTTGGAAAAAAAAAATCATTTAACCATTGAAGTTTAGTCGGAGTTGTGCAAGCATGGTTATTACAAGTTAGTATGCGATAAGATTGCATTGACTTTCGTTGGGTTTCTTGTGTATGATTAGCAATGAGGCAAGGTTATGAAATTTTCCAAACACTGTAAAAAATAACCCAAAATAAAACTGTCATTACCGCACTTTGACGAAGCCTTGTGTTTCTCCGTCTGAAACGTACATTTAGATGTTGACAATTGTTCATCTTTGTCTTGTAGAAATCAGAGTATTGTTTTCTTATGTCACTTTTTCGCGTTTTAAAGTTCGGTTATACTTTTTGGCCCTAGAACTAAAAGCTACCGCCTGGAAATGTTCATCATCCAAAGAGGCAGTTCGTTTCAAAACAGGTTTGTCGTGTTGATCCTCTGCGGCTTGAGATAAAAATTCTCGGGGAGACAGTTGATCGTTAGAACACTGTTGGTTGGGTACCTTGCTACTAAGTTCGTTGTCGCTAGCGGGCTGCATTTCCCACCACGTTGATTTTGCTTCCTGGTCTGCAGCTGTACTAAGTAAATCACTACATGAACTAGTATTTGGCGGTTTTGCAGTTTGTGTTTGAGAAATTTGAACATCTAAATTATGATCTTGGTTTATCTTGGGTTCTTCTGACATGCGGGAAGTGGTTTCCTGTTGATCCTCCGTACTTTTCTGGTTTTGCCAGGCGGCAAAACCACTACGTGGACGTCCATTTTGGTTATCTGGGGGAATCACTGAACCACCTGACAGTAGAGGGAATTGACTGAAATTTCCAATGTCTACCTTTTCGTTTCGTGCTAAATTTAAAGGCATTCGTCTAGAACTTGTTTGTGTCACTTGGGGTTGGGGGATAGGCTTTGTCACTGAGGCAACTTTTAGGGCTGATCTAGATGGACAAATGGCAGCAGAATGGCTGGTGTCGCCGCACACGAAACAAGTGGGGGCTGCTGAAAATATGTCACAAACAAACATTGACCTTTGACTGTAATGTAACTTGGTATGGGTTTTATCAATTTGATTTTAACTTGTTTCTTTCCACTACGGCATGTGTAAAAATGAGTCTGGTTAAATTGTTCTTCCCGAATAGAAACTATTGTGCCATATTTGCTTAATTCTTGTGCTAAATCGGTATTTGGTATTTTAGATGGTACAGTATGTACTTTAACGGAAGTATAGACTGGGTCCGCTAATTCTAATGTTAACTTATATAACTGATGGTTTGTATCGATAAAAGGAACTTCCCCATTTTTCTCTTCCAAGAGACGATGACATATTTCCGTTGTACTCAATTTGATGTACAAAAGTTTCTTTATGAAGTCATATTTTATTGATTGCACGTCCTCATTATCCAATTTAAACTATTCTCTAATCCATAAATGCATTTCTACACTGGACGGAATTTTATATACCACTGGACTAAAGAATATGCGTAAAGTGTTTCGTCGGATTATATTCATGATGAACTTTAACCTCGTGTTTTGATGAAATTAAAAAAAGGACAACAACGAATTAACTATTCCATTAATTTATATTTCAGTACGTTGAAATCGATGAACTATAATTCACTTCACTCCCAATTACACGCTATTGATCTCGCACTTAACAAAATGTTTCACCATACTCTGTTCTTCGATTTCGAAGCCTTGACAGCACTACAGAAGCACTTCTTGGCACGTACGTCTGCTACGCTAGTAGCAGCTCGAATGGCACCGTACAGTCCGATGGTCAAAGACGGCTTTCGAGCGAGTGAAGCTACTGGCAACAGCAAATTAAATATAAGATAAAATTAATTGTATGGACGGTAGCAACTTTATGGTTTACGCCGGTCAAGATACTTCAAATTGCAATTATGCATCTTGAAGAAGATTTTAGATCCGTTGACAGCAAAGTTATTGCAAAAGGGGTCTTCTAATCCTGCTCGCGGTGTCCGTCCGTGTCCAGAAATTAATTCAAGGAAATACAAGGTGTAGAGAGACGTTTTATGTGTTGTTGGAAAGGTCATCGCTAGACCTGTTCAGAGCAAGGCCACCTAGGTTTCTCGGTGGTCTCGTTGAGAGCCTCTGAAACCGTTCTGATTGGTGTAGTGGTTCAGTGTTGCCAGCCAATTTCTATAAATATTCAATCGCTCAATTTGCTTCCATTCAGTTGGGTCTAGCTTTGTTAACCTTGACTTAAACATTATTAGACACAAAAGCACTGAAAGGGTCTACTTTTCCAATCAACCCACTTACTAGTGTTGCCAGTCTATTTTCTATAAAATTATGTAATGTCTCATATTGCTTTCATTATTTTAGCCATAGCAGCACCAAACTTGGCATAAATATTGTTTAATACAATAGGAACATAATGTGGATGTTCACGCTCCTTACAAATTCCGTTGACAGTGTTACCAGCATATGCCAAAATATATCTAATGAACCATTAGGTTGAGAGATATGCATGTTGTGTAGTTCGAAATGTAGTCAAAGTGTACGTGCAGGAACAAAAGAAAGTTATCGGAGGCAAGGAGGCTTTTCCCTTATACTTATATGAAAATGTGCTAATAGTTGATGATAAGTATTTCTTTACGGGAAAAACGAAATATAATAGCGAGCAATTGTGTGTTTGCACAGGTAAGCTTTTTAAGTAGCAGGGAGCGGGCGATAGCCCCGACTGTACTTACTTCTAAATTCACTAATAGTTTAAATTAAGCGATTTTCTATGAGAAAGGACGAAATATATTAACGAACAATATGGTGTATATAAGCAGAGTAATCTTTCTTAAGGTTCAAGTCCAAGTGACTGGCCCTCCGACTACTTACATGAAATTCACATAACAGTTGAATATAAGCGTTTCTATAAGGAGAGAAGCGAAATATAATAGCTAATTCTTGAGATTCCGCAGAAACACCGTTATACTTGTTACCATCCCATGCCAAAATATGTCATACGAACCATGAGGTGCCGTTCCAATGGTCTTAGTGCAAAGATTCTTGATGAAGTAGTTCAGTGTTACCAGCGCATTAAAACAATAAATTATTAAAATTTCTTCCATTCAGCTACACCTAGCTGCGCCCAACTTGGCATGAACATTATTCGACAAAGTAATGTGGATTTTCTCGAACTAAAGAACTGCATTTATGAGCGTCGCCAACATATTTTAGAAAAAATTATGCTTGCGTGGCTAAAATTCTATTAAGTTGTGATGCCAACGAGACGAGATTTAGGCTGTCTCGTCTCGAAAATGTCTTTAAAGAGAGTGTCTCATCTCGAAATGATGTATATTTTACATTACGAGAGCTCTGTCTCGTCTCGTTTTCTATAGCTAATTCTATGACGGCTCTTGGTAAGTGAAGAATTCCTTCCTCCCGGAGTACCAAAACGTACAATAATTTACCGGGCAGTAATTAAACGTGTAAGTCCCACTTCTCTTGAAAAGAGCGCCGCGGGATAATATAGCTTCCGTGATAATGAGCGAGGACAAAGGCAACCCTACTGCTCACCCTTGGAGTTCTGTATAATACTTCCAAACTAGTAAGCCAGTGAATTCCGGAGACAGAGGTTGGTGGAACGGTACTACCGATAATAGGTCCTCTGAGCCCGAAATACAGTAAAAAACGCACAAAAATCAACAAATAGATGAATGTGTGCAAATGGCAGGAAACGGTCGCAAAGTGCGTGGTGAACGTTGAAACACTTGAAAATGGGTGAAAAACACTGTATTTAGGCGGAAAACCGTGTTTTAGTATTTGGAGCCCCGTCTCAAAAATCCATGAATCTGCATACCACTTCTACTGACTCTGACCAAAATATTGAAAAGTATCACTTTTGGTGAGACTTCACGAAATAGCTTAATAGAAATGTTTTCTTCAGTATTCCAATAAATACTAACACTTTTTACACCATTTAGGATACTTTATTACTATTTTCAGAAATCGAACTTTTTCTGGTATTATGGTATTCCGTCGATATAAAAGTAAAACAGACACAAGAACGCCAATAAGTTGATATGCTACTACAAAGCAATGAAAATATTTAATATTTGAAATGATTACACGACACACACGCGACTATTCTTTTGTGTGTGCGTTTACTTCTGTATGCACGTGATAATTTTAACAAAAATTGGGTGCGCCTGAATGCGTCAAAACAAGAATAACATACACAATAATGCACTCTACTAATAACGAAACGATCAAAAATGAATAAAGTTTATCTTAATGCTTTTGACATAAATTATAAGAGATTATCGTTAATGAAAATGTTTATCGGCCGGGTACCCGTAAAGCGTTGAGCCTAACGTTACACAATTTTTACTCAATTCTGCAACTATATTTTTCTTACACTCTTACAGCGTTTACGTACACCTGTGCTCCACGAACATTCGAATCCGATGAAGTATATTTTATACTTAACATGCACAACAATATTTATTTTCCATTAACAAAGTATCAAGGTTGTACTTCACATTAGTTGACGGAGTACAATTACATTTCTCGACATTCTACTTTAATCTCTGAACGTGCTTTGTTGACATATATCCGATAGGCACAGATCAAGAATTGTTATAGTATATTTCAAATGTCGCTTTGAAAGACGTCCTGACAGTTTAAAGAAATTGTATGTGACTTGTATCACAATATTTTTAATAATATTCCCTTTACTTTTACGAGTTAGGTTTTCTCTAATATTACTTCAGTTCAATGTACTTGTACCGCGCGAGTAATTCTATTGTATCACAGTATTACATAATTTACGCTATTAGTATCTTTTTATAATACAGGAGTTTTGAACTGACTACTCAGGTTCCTTACAAAACTTTTCTTTCCTTACAATTCTTGTGTTTGCATTGATTTTTCTATTTACTTTCGAGTTCAATGAATGCTAGAAAGTTACGACTTACTTTATTTCATACTCTGATTATGCATTCGAGTTTGTAATGATGAATAATGTTGTCTAGATTAGCCCTATTATTTTGTAATTCAACAACATAACACAAGTAAACCGTACTACTACTACGACTCTAAACTAAATATACCAAAAGAATAATAGGATCCTTTATTTAGTTGAATTGTATTTCTTTAGTTATTGCCCACAGAAAAACTATCTAAACAAAGGCAAGGTAGTAACGCGTATCGGTGATCGACGACGACGTTAACAATAGCGTTCCGAGCATCAACAATCCGCGTTTAATCACGTGACTTCTTTTTTGTTTTCAAAAGCACTGTTGACGATATGTAACTGATGCAACGAGGCTACACATAATCCGATGTCATTTCACTCGACACAATAAAATATATCATCCTTTCTGAAGCTTGCAAATAGTCACTGCAAATATGTAATTAGATTTCAACATGTTGTCTATAATTAAGAGAAACGAAAAGAGGTTACCTTCAGTACTGCATACAAGTCGTCCAGCAAAAAGAGGTATACATTACTCGTTCCATGGCGGTAATTATCCCATCTTTTCGTCCTATTTTCGTGTTCCTGTAAATCCTTAGAACTTATTGATTCTTTTGCACTATAAGTTTTATATATCCAAGTAATTACACTTGTACAATAACAGTTTTTTGTCGCTGACACACGCTTCACGTTCCATCCGGGTGCAGCGCGCAATTTCTTCTATTGTATCGCACGATGCAATGTTGCCAGTTCTCACGGGCAGAATTGTCCAGCACAGACACAGACATACGCCAGGCGTTGACTCAAGCGTCTCTTCATGCATGCGACGATACCAATGCGTATCAGAATATAAAAAGTACTTTAAGAATATACAAACTTCACTAAATCATGTGAGGGCGAATTACCTGTCCGTCACAATTCGCTGTCTCGTCTCGTCTCGTCTCGTGGTAACACTACTATTAATAGACCAGAGCCTTTGAGATTGTTAGTAGAATCGCAGCACTAACTTCTTCTTCGTATTATTATTGTATACGCTGTGCTTGAATTTATGGAGGTGGGTGGAATTTTCTAGTAACAAATATGCATTCCCCTAATCGATAATTCGTTATGTTGTTCATTCCTGCATTGATTACTTGAACCTTAACTGTCCAGAGGAAGTTTAAGAATCGGAACTAAACTTCTTTGTTCGGTCAAAATTGAAGTTTTTAAAAGATACAGCCGTTTATGAAAACGGAGGTAGTTTCAACTCCTATCGCAATATTCTCTTTTGTCCTCTTTCTTTTAGAATGCAAAACCAATAACTTTGTATTTAATATTTAAAGAATTGTTAGACAATATTGTAGTAATGTTTTGTAAAAAGAAACATTTGCAGATTTTTCGTTTATTTATTTATTTCATTCTTGATATCCTAATATCTTAATAGCTACTGTTATAATTTCAGACCACCACAAGTTCTGGCAGCCGACAGTCATTCTCCCCTCCTTCAGTATCATTGTAATTCATGCATTCTTGCATTTTGAAGGTAGTTATCTGTTCATCTAAGAAAAGCATTTTGTTGCCAGAGGCCTTACAAGACAAGCTGACCGGATCAGCATAAGCAATTCTTGGTCAAGAAGAATCTCTTTGTGTCACAATATCATGCATTAAATGAGCAATGATCTAGTTTCAACTTAACGTAGATTATTCTATAATTAGCCCACTCAAATAGGAGAAAAACCTCGGAATGAAACTGAACAAGCTGAAATTTTGCATACAACTTTGTTTTGACATTCTAAGGATGGGCTGAAAAGTCTCATATGATATCGCGTCGGCAAGTCGAGATATCAAAGGTCAAAGGTCACGAAAATCGGTGATTCGAAAATATTTTGCATCCTAAGGTCCCGAAAAGCTATTTTAATATCTCGTTTCCTATGTGTCGCACGTCGTTAAAGGTTATTACAAAACTTGTAGAGCATTAAATTCTCTACAAGTTTGGTTATACGCATTTCTTTCGTATGATTAACCGTTTTCGAGATATAGCACAAAGAAGGGGAAGTGCGCATCCGTTTATAGGATATCGCCGTATAAACTGCGGAGACAAATGTATAATGAACTTTACAAAGTTAATTATATAATCTAAATTATATTATTACAATTAATATTTATTATTAATAATGTTAAAACATTGTTTATTTAAAATAAATAGTTCACAAATACTTTTTATAAATAAGAAATTTATCAATTAATATGAAGTAAAATTAAATAAATTAAGTTATTTAAATTAAATATTGTAATTACATTCTATGTTAAATTTAAGTAATTAATATTAGTAATTAAGTAATAAATAATACTGATACAGCAGCCAACTACAAGATGGATATTTTATAAAAGTGTTCTGAGGTCACTCTGGAACAAGACAGGCCGGATTCATATCCGATCAGAGGCAAAGACTAGAATCCTTCAACACAGAGGCACACTATGCGTGAAGAGAGACTTCTGCAACGCAGTCCTGTACCAATATTCAAACTGAAAAGCCAACTTTGAATTTTGCTTAGGGTAACATTAGCTCAACAAGGATTCAACCAACTTATTGACGACATTTAGAATGACGTCACAGCCAAAATAGAAAATACTGTGGCAAAACTTGCATGATCCCACAACTTAAGAAGGGGATCTAGAAACCAAAGTATGTAAAATAATTTTACGACAGAGAACCCACACAAACTGGGAAATGCAGAGTAGCACTGGACTCCCTAAAAGAAAACAAACTTATAGCCTTCACACTGATGAAACATAAAGTTGTTTTTTTTTTAAATAAAAACAAAGGCCTTCCCTAAGACCACTATAGCTTTTAGGAAAAAGCGAAACTTCCTTCAAAACCTGATGTTAGATAAAACGAAGCTCAGCTTCCAAAACAAAGAATCCACCACATTAATTTAACTCCTAAAAATATAGGGTTTAAATCCAAATAAAGGGCCAAACCACAGCTTCTTTCACCCACGTTTGGAGGTTAAACTTACACAGGAAAATGGAGGTTAAACTTACCTCAAAAGACGTGCCTCTTAGGCAAAACACTGATAATATTAACAAAATATTGAGAAAAAATCAAACGTTTGAATACCTAAAAATGCCAATGCTAGAAACAAAAAATCCCTTTCGGCAGGCCTACCGGCTGAGGTAGATCTCGAAGTTTATTTATTTTCAAAAATTCAAATCTCGCCTTATATTAGCGGAATCGAGAAACTATTTATTGATTTGTAGATTGTTCATCAAGAGCTGTTCAACGATACCCCACAAGACGTATATATACATAATCGCTTAGCTTCGCTAGAAGCGCTGCCCCCAGAGTAAGGGGCTGCACCCCCAACTTCAATGCTTTTGAGAGGATGCGCCTCCTTTATCTTAACCAAAATCTCCCTGCAGCACTACACCACCATGGTGTCCATCTACACTTTCCCACGAGGGGCTGCGCCCCCAAAGGGGAGGTTTGCCCCATTTATTGTAACCAACTCTTGGTCATACACCTTCAAAGAAAATTTCGTTTCTCTACCTTCAATGATTTTGAAATTGGGTTTTTGGCTGGCCATTTTTTATCCAAGTTGACGACATTTTTAAAGTTTTCTTATATTGTTGTTAATATGTATATATTTACGTAATATGAGTGTTTTATGTGATATGTGTTTGTACGTCAATTTGTATTTCTTTTAGATTGTTCTCTCTCTTTTTTTAAAACTTTATAAAAGTATTTAGGTAATTTTAGTGTCTTTGTATTTTACTTGTTAAACTTGATATCTAGCACGAAACTACAATGTGCCACTTGTATGTGACATAATCAAAAGGAGAATCCAAAAGCGGTAGAAGCTAGGATTCTTTTTAAATTTGACTAAAATCTGTAAATATAAAGTAAAAAGAATATTGGAAATAATAAATTGAATTGAATTGCCCTACTTGTGATGGTACACCTTCAAGTAAAATTTCATTTATCCAGCTCAAACGGTGTGCAAAATAGGATTTTGGGCGGCCATTCTGGATGCAAGATGGCGACTTTTCCAAAATCTTGTAATATTTCCCTAACTACTCGTCATAATGCACCTTTATGCCAAATTTCGTATCTCTAGCTCAAACGGCGTGGAAAATGGATTTTTAGGTCCGCCATTTTGGATCCAAGATGGCGTCTTTGGATACATCATGTAATAGTTTATTAACATACAAGTGATAATGTACCTTGTTACCAAATTTGATATTTCTAACTGCAACCGTTTAGGCTGTGTATTCTATACAACAATGGGTTTGGCGGCCGTTATGGATCCAAGATGCCAACCGATTTTGTTCATTAACGAACTTAATCGAGCTATTAAGCCTAGAAACAACATATAAAACTTTGGTTCAAATATCTTTCAAATTATGGCCGTTACCGTGTTAATATATAAATAAATATATATACCAGGTGTATGCATAAGTAGTTTCCGGTTTACCTAAGAGATGGCGCCAGCGAAAAGTACGCAGCGTATTCATTTGACACATACTTCATTTTGTTCGTCTGACATTAAACTACAAACACACACAAGTTGAGTCCGCCAAACACTAGCGTCTTTGTTTTATCGTTCAGTGATCATGTCGAAGTTTGTGCCTGAAAAAGAACATTTGCGGCACGCATTGCTAGGCAACCCAAATAGCACTTTCTTATAACATAATCATGTCTGGTAAATAGACCCCCCTCTTTCTACTTCCTTTGTCTCGTCCATACTAAAATCAGCAAACATCACGTGTGCATTTTTTCAAAATAGACATGTAATAATTTCAATAAAATGAAAGATTAAAAGCGAGACGAATCAATAGACTGTACATAAGTTGATGTAGAGAGAAATTTAAACACACACAATGAAAAATTGAAACCGATGGATGTTTGTTAAGCAGAGAAAGAGAAATGAGGGAGAGAGAGAAAAGGGGAGAGAAGAAGAAGAAGAAGTAAAGATAAAAATATGGAATTTCAACGTAGTAAAAAAAGAACCTAACATTATAAAGTTCAGTTCCAAGAAATCTAACAGCAAGATACAAATGACTTTTGGATTTTATATTTTTTCAGAGCAATTGGAATATATAGACGGGTGCTTGAAAATTCATTTAGTCACTTTCCAAATGGCGACCAAATTTGGTGGTCAGATTTCCAGTAAAACTGCAGATTTTTGAGACACAAATAGGATAATGTCAAAAGTGTAACACACATACTTTGTTTGCGCGGGGTGCGGTTGCAAATTCGGTGGGGCTCATTGAACGTACTGGTTCGGAATACATTGTAATCAGGGATTCCGCCAGGAGTTTCAGATTGGAGGGGGTGTAAAGGCAAAATTGGGAGGGTGTAGATAGTTGTGCGCTGTGTCTATCAACTAAAGAATGTTAACGTTGGGTAGTTTCAACGATTTGGGGTTGACATCCCTTACAGTGGCCGCGGTCTAGCGGAATCACTGATTGTAACAACCCCAGTAGATACCGTAGGCCATACTTTTTATTCCAGACTGCTAATGTAAATTGAGCATAAAAAGTAAATGAATGGATGATAATCTATCAGAAAAAGCCAAGATTACGTATGCAAACTGTATCAAAATGAAAAGTTACAAATGCTCAACAGCAAAATTAACATGTTCCTATCGGCATAGCATACTTTACATGTTCCACATTTCAAACGTGAAAAAAGGAACACAATTAAATGTATGTTGATAAATAATAGCATGGAAACTAATTTTGTGCCAAACTAATATAAAAAGAATTACTCTCTTGAAATGGCCAAAAAAGGGGGATTATTTTCTACTCATATCTTAAAAATTATCTGTTCTAGACATGCCACTATATATATTGCATGTATTGCGAATATAACGTTCTAATAATTACAACACTAATGAAGTAGTTTTTATAACAATTCGCACAGATAGAATAAACAATGCAGAGTTGAAACGTGTTACCGGCTGTCGGGGGACGCGGGTCAAGTTTTGGACTGTGTCGCCGGGTGTAAAATTCGAACGCATTCGGACGCGGTGGTTCGATTTACATCTGGTAACCCGGAGGGTGAAGGAGATCTTTTAATTATTTCATTGCGTTTGAACAGTGTTTCTTTCATGAGTAACCAGGACCGGAGATGTTACCCCCAAACACAAAAAATACGACGCCAAAATTCACAGTTAAATAGATATTCCAGACCGGGTCAATTGGGTTACCGGATCACTTATGTTTGGGTCAGGCTTTATCACCGGGTCATCGAAAGTGGCCCAGAATTGGCTCTGGAACACGCAGAAATAGAGAAAGTGTGTGTGTGTGTGTGTAACGTAAGAGAAAAAAATTAAGATGAATAGAGAGAGGGAGAAGAAGAAGAGAAAGAAGCAACGAAGACACGATAACAATACATCAAGAAAGAGAGGAAGAGAGAAAGACCAATGTAAAACATGAAAAGTATATTATTATTATGCTAAAGGAAAGTATATTATCATTGTTAACTCTGATTTTCGCCAGTGATGCTTCGTATGTTCTCCAGCGGGAGATGAAGCTCTTTGAATACTTCAGTTTATGCGAAAAAGAATCTGGCTGGTGGGGAATCGAACCCAGGTTTTCTAATTAGAAGTCCAGCACGCTAGGAATACTCCACAGGTGTGCTAAACAATGATAAAACCCATAACGTGCTTAACAAATGCTACAGTGTTTCTTTCTAATAATAATAATAATATGAAAAGTGGATCCTTCAGATCAATGACGTGTCCTGGTAACCCCCTGATGCTTGATTTGGACTTTTCCAACCAACATTCGGAAATCGTCTTTCTCTCTATAATGACTCAGGTGCTTCATTCTACAGCCGGAAATATTCTTCGTTTTGTATGAAAAGTTATGATTAGATCCTTCACAATCGCATTAATAAAATTTTTGGCTAGAACAGGATTTGAACCTATGTTGATTTCTTTTATTACTGAACAGTCCAGCACTTTCCCTCTACTCTATTTTGCCAACTAAAGTCAGAAGCCATGAATTACTAAGTTACTATTTGAAAAAAGTCCTGTAAATTGTTTAAACGAAAGTGCACACTAAAATTTTTCAATGACGTATAGAAAATTTAGTGCCCACAAATATCCGAAATAACAAAACTCCAGGAAATATGAAAGAATCAATAACATTTTATGCCTTTTTTCGCGCCGTGGAAGTTCAAAGCCACTCTTATAAGAATAAGTATTATTATAATTATTATTGGAGTGAAACGTCCGATAACTGACAGTTTTATATTCCCTGTAAAACAGCATTGAATATTATGGAAGTAAACACTGTCAATAGTGTACTATATGAAAAAGAACACTGACAACTTGATAAAGTTTTCTTTTAAAGTAAAAACCTCTCTATAGTGGACGTATGCAAACCTTTCTGCATTAAATAATTTTTCAGATGTGAGTAACTTTCCTATCAGGAAAACAAATCAAGACTTTATTTCCAATCCCCCCTCCAATTATTGCCCATCATCAGTAACAATATTGTTACAAAGTGCCTAAATCAAACCCTGAGCACCGAAGCATGGCACTATTTCTGGGAAAGTGGGCGCATTTTGTTTTCACGAACCACTTGACCTGGCTCCCGTCTAAGGAGAGCGCACATGGAAACAATGTGGAATAGAAAGTTAACAGCACTTTTGCGTGTCTGCCGCTAACCGAGGGCTGCCCCCCTTCGCGGCTCATACCGACCAGCAATCTTCGGTTTCACCGTGCCCCCCTTACACACCTCGCTTCGCTCGGTGTGTATCCTGCCCTTGGGGTTTATATATATCCTAGCTTTTAGTACCTAAAGTCTACGTTACCATAGTAACTTTTTGTTCACTAATTTTACTGTATATAATGTACGAAAAACGCAAGAAACCAATTATTAATAATAAATTTGGATTTAGAAAAATATATTTTGAAAGAAAAAAAGAAA
>JAGDQP010008626.1:0-43248 GCA_022664845.1 Lepisma saccharinum | reverse complement strand
TTAATAATAAATTTGGATTTAGAAAAATACATTTTGAAAGAAAAAAAAGAAAGAACTTGTTGTCCCCGCCAGGATTCGAACCCAGAATCCTTGAAATAGTTTCACCATGTGTTAAGCAGAATACCAAACTGCCAGCTGCGATAAAACGATTGATAGTGTTACTTATAATTCGTGCTCTGCGAGTGCACGAGAGTGGACTACGCCTTCTTTACATGTTCGCCCTCTTTAGGCGCGAGCCAGGTAAATTATTATTAGTTCGGTTTTCCGTCGTTGCTTACATCGAGGGTTCATTTACTCGAGCAACGACGGAACATATTCCACTCTCGCGTAGCTTGAACTGGAAATAACAGCGACAAGCATTCAACCCGCCAGGTTGGTCTTGTAGGTAAGGCGTTAGGAAACTGATCCGAAGGTCCCGAGTTCAAACCCTGGCGTTGACACATTGAATATATTTTTTCAAAGAAAATTAAAGCTTTTTCGTTTTTTATGTAAATACGCAAAATGAAATTTAATAAAAGTTGTGATTTATAATTTTAAAAGAGTCCACTAAAAACTAGGATGTATATAAACCCACCAGGGGTCGCTCGGTGTGCAAGGGGAGGAGGGTGCGTCCGAAGGGAGCTGGGCGGCGTAAGCCGCGGGGGGGCTCAGTCCCCTGTTAGCGGTGGGCATACGCAAAAGTACTGTTTACTCAAAAATTCTGTTTACGCAAAGTTTTGTGCCGTCCCGCCACGTCATTGCTCTTGCAAATTAACCTTCGAGGTTAATCGCTTAAAGCAACTACGGAAAACCGTTAGACACGTCCTAAAATTAAAAGACAATAAATGATCGTATCTCAATATGGCAATACTTACCCTAAATAGGATGTTCCTAAAACTGCCGTAATATATTCATTTCATAATTCGACATGACAAAAAGGACATACATACACATGTGTTTACTTACCACAAATACATACAGAGAAAATGTAATGCATAGTACGCTCAATGTTACATTTTCCTCGCACTTGAACTTGGTAATACATTGCTGCTTTTTTCGATGGGAGCATAGAGTAGAGGAAACACACTGGTTATTTCAATGCGATATCAAGTCAACATAAGTTCAAACCCTGCTGAAACTGAAGATTCTTTTTACAAAGAGATCGTGATTAATCTAATCATAACTTCTCATACAACAAACAGAATATTTCCGACTGTGGAATGAATCACCTGAGTCATTATAGAGAGGAAGACAATTTTGCGGAAGTTGGTTGGAAAAGTCCAAATCAAGCCTCAGGGAGTTACCAGGACACGTCATTGATCTGAAGGATCCACTTTTCATATTATTATTATTAGAAAGAAACACTATAGCATTTGTTAAGCACGTTATGGGTATAGACACCTGTGGAGTTTTGCTAGTGTGCTGGTCTTCTAATTTGAAAACCTGGGTTCGATTCCCCACCAACCAGTTTCTTTTTCGCATTAACTGAAGTATTCAGAGATCTTTATCTGCCGCTGGAAAACTTACAATGCATCACTGGCGAAAACCTGATTTAACAGTGTGTGTTCTTTAACAGAATGATAATATACTTTTCATGTTTTTCATTGGTCTTTCTCTCTTCCTCTCTTTCTTGATGTATTGTTATCATGTTTTCGTTGCTTCTTTCTCTTCTTCTTCTCCCTCTCTCTGTTCATCTTTATTTTTTCTTTTACGTTACATACACACTCTCTATTTTTGCGTGTTTCAGAGCCAAATCCGGGCCACTTTTGATGATGGGTGATAGGACCTGACCCAAACATGAGTGACCCGGTAACCCGATTGACCCGGTCTGGAAAATCTATTTAACTGGGAATTTCGGCATCGTACTTTTCGTGGTTCAGGAGTAACATCTCCGGTCCTAGTCACCCCTGAAAGAAACACTGTTCAAACGCAATGAAATAATACAAATCTCACCTTCATCCTACGGGTTATCATATCTAAATCGAATGAGCGGGTCAGCATGGGTTCGAATCTTACACCCGACGACGCAGTCCAAAACTTGACCAGCATCCCCCGACAACCGGTGACTCGTTTCAGCTCTGCCGTGTTCATTCTATCTGTGCGAATTGTTATAAAAACTACTTCATTAGTGTTGTAATTATTAGAACGTTATATTCGCAATAGATGGAATATATAGTGGCTTGTTAATTTTGCTTTTGAATATTTGTAACTTTTCATTTTCATACAGATTGGCTCTGGAAAGAGCTCTTGTCTCTTTCTGCTAGAAATTAAGCAGGGAAATTATCATTCATTTTTTTTTTTCATGTTCAATTTGCATTAGTTGTCTGGAATAGACGGTATGGCCTACGGTATCTACTTTGTTTGTTACAATCAGTGATCCCGGCCCCCGCTAGACCCCGGCCACTGTGTGGGGGTGTCAACCCCAAATCTTCGAAACTACTCCGACGTTAATATTTTTATGATCAAAAGTTGATAGACACAGTTCACAACTACCTTCATCCTCCCAATTTTGACTTTACACTCCCTCCAATCTGAAACTCCTGGCGGAATCCCTGATTACAATGTATTCCAACCCAGTACGTTCAATGAGCCCCACCGAATTTGCAACCAAACCCCACGCAAACAAAGCATGTGTGTTACACTTTTGACATTATCCTATATGTGTTTCAAAACTCTGTAGTTGCACTGGAAATCATGAGTATTTAATCTGACCAACAAGTTTGGTCGCCATTTTTAACGTGATGACTTAATGAATTTTTGAAACACCCGTCTCTATATTCGAAGAGTTCTGAACACATATAAAATCCAAAAGTCACTTCTATCTTGCTGTTAGATTTGTGGGAACTGAACTTTATAGTGTGGGAACTAAACTTAATCTTTTCTACTAAGTTTAAATTCCATACTTTTATCTTTACTTCTTCTTCTTCTTCTCTCTCCCTCATTTTTTTTTCTCTCTCTCTCTCTTTCATTTCTTTGCCTTTGTCTAACAGATATGCATCGGTTTCAATGTTTCATTATATGTTTCAATTTCTCCCTCCATCAACTTATGTATTTGATTTGTCTCGCTTTCACTCTTTCATTTTATCGATACTAATACATGTCTATTTTGAAAACAAAAACGTGCTTATGCTTTTTGCTGATTTTAGTATGGACGAGACAAAGGAAGTAGAAAGAACTGTTTACCGGACACGATTATGGGATAAGACGGTGCCATTTGGGTTGCCTATCTGCACGGCGTTCGCTGCCGCAATTTTTCTGATGCGAAGTGTACAACGCAAAACTAGGCCTCCCCCTTGTTTCAGTACGCGTCTACTACGTAACTAACTTTAGGTGCTATTAGCGCACAAAAAAGATTCTGAATTCGACTTCGACTAGTCAGCTGTTAGTCACTCGCTAGTAAGCGTTAGTCGCTGCAAAAAAACGTATCTGAATACGGCTGGTGGTGTTTCGTGGTGTAGTTTTATTAGGTGGCTATTCTTGATTCAATTGGCTATTCACCCAAATCGCAAGCAACGCAAACGGGTTTGAAAATTAGCCTTAAGAATAGTCTTCTGTGATTTTTTGCTAATGTACAAGTAGAAACTATGCAAAACATTAGATGCTAGACTCAAATAGTAACAAAGTTATAAATAAATTTTCGAAAACCTTATTTCGCTTTCAAATATTACTCCTGTAAAATTTGGTAAATACACGTTCAAAAATACAATTATTATGGTAAGTCTGCATTAGGCAAAATTATTGTGCTTACACATGTTGGTGACGATGGTCTCAGAACTAGGGTTGCCAACTCCAAATTTTCGATAAACCGGACATTTCGATTTAACGGAGATTGGGGTAAAGAGGAACAAGGGATAAATGGGAACACTAAATCCCACTAACTCAACATGCATCAGAGCAAAAACGAATGCTCTGCCTATGTTTCAGATTGGGCTTATTCCTTAAAAGATCGCCTCGTGTTAATTGAAAATTGTATGACATATAAATAAAATAACACTTCGCCCAAAAGTATATTAAAAAAAGAAAACTGATTTAAGTTTTTTTAGTATATTGTTTGATCCCCTATAGAATGTACTGTAATCATTCAACCGACATGAAACTTAACTTCTTAAGATTGTTTTTTAAACTGAACAAGCTATGTTAAGACAAAGGGATATGCTACTGAAATTCTCTGGAAAAGTGGAACCTAATCACACGCAAAGTCAAATATTTAGTTTCAGGAATAAAGAAAACGTTCATCTGGGGGAATGAGAACATACAATAGCTGAGTGGGATAATATATCTTATAAGAATGCGATGTATTTGTAGGTATGTTGAATGTGGGAGAAAAGGAACATTGCTAGTTTAATAAATATCCTGCTATTATACAGTATCTTCAGTAGTTAGAAAATTTTGCCATCAATTATATACTAGAGATGTTAGACAAAATGTTCAAAACTCTGTAAAAGAACTTATGGTAGTAAACAGTTAACCTACTATGGTTAAGATTATGTTTAATAACTACTGTAACTTAAGGATTTGGTTCCTTAAGTTCAAGTTATTTATGTGTGTGTGTCTCCTTATGGTTACGTTAGTAGTGTTTTAATAAGTATGTAAGCTTATACAGTGCATTAAACTTACCAGCTAAGAACAGAATTTTATTTCTTTAGTTAAGATTTACTTTCCATTTATTTATTTTTGAGCAGCTACATGTTCAGTTTCCATTCAGAGTTAAATCACATTTTGCTTCAGAAACTGAATTTTATTTCAATGTTTTTTTTCTGTAATATTTTCAGAACACACAATATATTTTAATTGTATGTACCTTTCTTTTTTACTGCATACTATATACCTCTTTTACTTATTTGAAAAATATTGATATCAATGAACATATAAAAGCAAGAGTATTTTTCTCTTTACGCTATGTAAAGAGAACACAATACATGTAATGAGACACATCCGTAGAGAATAGAAGGAGTGTTCCCAATATTCACCAATCTCTCGAGAAACAGTAACATCCGAACTTTAAATGTAATAATTCCAGTACAATCATAGAAAGATTTTATGAAAATTCATTTACAGCTGTGGAAAGGCATTAATCTAATCTATCTAGAGATATACTGTATATTTCGTGCAACAAATAGTAAAAGTGTACCTATCAGTTGGTTGAAGTGTACAATTTTGCAGAAAGCTTTATTCTTTACCCCAATCATCCTTATTTCAGTTTGGAAACTGGACATGCAACACACTAAGAATAATTACTGCACTCTCCTGTTGTCTCAAACACAACCTGAGTTAAATCGACATGGTGTTTGTTTATAATCTCAAATGTGAAGGAGGCTTACAAAAAGTCACCCAGGACAAGGCTTGCAGTTCAAAAGCATGAACAGACATTTTATTCACTCAGTACCAACTAACTTAAGAGTCTTAACCATTGATAACAAAATACAATCAAAACAAAAGCTATATTTCAGTTATAAATATCGGACTAAAATTAAAATACAAAATCATGTGCTGATTATACCAAGCTGAACAAAAAAAATTTACAAAGATTACTTTGAGTTTGTGATGTGTCACTTGATAGAGGTCTCTATGGTATTGTCTCTGTACATTGAATCATATTTTAGTTTTCTTTTTTTTATTATTATTTTCTCCTTTGAGAATTATTATTTATGGCTAATTAATTTCCGGAAATTTTATAATTGTCCATTCATTGCGAGTCTCCCCTACCTTACCAGAGTACTTATTTTGATGTGTGTATTACGTAAGTTGGTTATGTTTAATTTCTAGTAATAATATTTTCTTTATTATTATTTTAAGAATCTATATTGATTGTTTTGCTTTCTGCTGTTTTTGAAACTTTCGACTTAAGCTCTATATCCTGATATTCACGTTATTTTTGTTTCGTGTGCGGTTGGTTAGAGACTGCGTTTCCCGTGCTCAGTGCGCGTGACGTCATGTCTTGTGATACCCAAGCTGTGATGGCGAAGTATAACCGTCCTTGATTCTTCTTCGCCGAATTCCGTGATTTACTAATTCAAACTGCAAGAATAATATGATCCAGTTTTTGGTGAGTTGGTTCTAATTTATTTAAAATACTGACAAGATGAATTCCATGATCTAATGCCGAAACTTTGATTGTGAACTGTCGCCACATGCCTCGTGCTTGCCAGGGGTAGCCATCTTGATAAACTCTTTAAAGTGAAATTGGAATACCTGATTAGCGAATGACATAGAGTGAAATTTAATTTATTTCTACCTCTACGTGCATTTGGAACTTTGAATTCTTCGTAATTTATTTTTCATTTGAGGAAGAGACTTTCAGTGTTATTGTATTTCTGTGTTGTGATAAATTTTGCCTTTAATTCCGTGGTTTATTGAAGATGTTCAGTACGAACGGTGAGAAGGCGAAAGTATCGTGTAAATGCGGACGCGCTGGATGGCGTTGAGATCGAGTGCGGACATTGTCATTCTTGGGTTTGCATGCGATGCGCGAAGCTGCCCCAATATATGGTGAAATATATTAGTAGCCCGGAATTCGACTTTACTTCTGAGACTTGTACGTTGGCGGAAAATCCGGATTTAGAGCTGGAGTCTTCTGTTCTTCACGATAGCGGACAGGAAGCAGGTATAATTGATTCTACCCAGTTATTGACAGCTATTAATGCTTTAACAACTAAAGTTGAAGATGCTCAGAAATCTTCACAAGCCCATATCGATACCTTATCCTCTAAATGAGTGATATGGAAAACACGATAACAACTAATTTTGAAGATGCGCAGCAGGCTTCACAGGTTCAAATGAACGATATGAAAGAGCGGTTATTAACTAGTATAGCTAATGTCAGTACTAGGGTTCAGACAGTTGACGTTGAGGTTGGCAAATTAGATGGTCGAGTTGCCGATGTATACAAAAAAATTTAAGAAAATGAAAATTCTTGTATTTTGAGAGTAAATACCCTCCATAAGGAATTAGAAACTTTGGTTTTAAAGGTAGCTACTGAGAATGAATGAAAAACTAGTATGACTTCTCAGCCTTGCATTACGAGAGCTAATTCCCCAGATTTGGTTTATAGTTGGCGTACAAATTTAAACGAAACAGTGAGTACTTATGTACCAACTCCTTTGGTTGCTTCAACGCTGACTAGTAACTCCGTAGTCTCAACTCTGGCTTCTTCGTTTAGATATACTAATTCTAAGAATACTTACAAGGAAAATGCTATCACCGTTGATACTTATTCTCTATTCGGTGATCAGCCTGTGTTACCGGCAGTCACTAATACTACTACTACTGTGGGTCAAAGTCTTCTTTTACCGAATTTGGTAGGAAGTCAATGTACTGATAATAATTATTATACTCCGTATTATGGTGATGGATTGACTAAATTTAGGTCTCCTGCAGTAACACAATCCATATATTATGATCCAGATGAATATTTGCTTAAATATTCAGCTTCAACTTTAGGTAATAATAGTAAATTTGATTTGTTGCCTGGAAATAAATTCAATTTTGAGTCCTTAAGTAAGAATTTTGATTCGTCTAAAAATGTGAAACCATTGAGACTGGAGGATCTCTCATCGTTCCCAGAATTCGATGGGGATGTGTTATCTCAGCCTCCTCTTGAATATTTACAGATTTTAAATCAAAATTTTGATATCATTCATCTATCAGATAACGATAGACTACTGGTACTTCAGTGGAAATTGGTTGGTTCAGCAGCTGGCTGGTTTAGTTTCGTCAGGCCCCAAGTGAAAACTTATAAAGATTTTGAAAAACTATTTATTCAACAATATACTAATCCACGAATTAGACGTGTACAGCTTAAGATGTTACAGTCTTTGAAGTACGATATCCCCCTACATGGACACTTAACAGATTTGATTTGAAAATTTTCACGATCCTATAAGAACATTATGCCTAATGCTGAGCAAGCTGAGTTGGTTGAACTTTTGTTGGATGCCTCGCCTGAACACATTAGTAATATATTAAGAATGTTTAAGCTTGACACTATTCAGGGTGTTATTGAGAGGGTTATTACGTTAGATTGTCCTCCTATGTCAGAGATAAAGCAAAGTCCTATAATGTCGTTAGGTGTAACGCCTCCTGATAAGCGCAGAAATAATCCTATTTCTGGTGTTTGCCATATTAGCAGAAAAGATCTGGAGATTATAATGTTAGGCAAGTGCAGCAAGAAAATTTAGAGACTACAATGAATGTTAGTAATCAAACAGATAGTAGTACTTCAAGAGATTCAAATTCTGACAATAATAATCACAATAGGTCTAATAATTTTCAGAAACAGAATAATAAAAAAAATCTGGTGATAAAAGAAATCAAATCGTAATGGTAGAAATAAAAGATTTAATGACAATTATAATTATTCACAGTCAAATAATAACAATAGGTCGAACAAACTACAACAATAATAATAACAGAAGGAATTTATATAACAAAGGTCAGAATTTTAATAATAATATTAACAATAGGAATGGAAATATTCAAGGTAACCAAAATGCAGGTGCTAATTCCACGTGTGGTCATGCCAACTCCGAGCAAGGTAGTCGTACACCTCGAGTTTGTCCACATTTAGAAAACGTTTGTACTCCTATTCAGGGACACCATTGTATGGATTGTTCTGGTCAAACTCCTACAGTTGGTCATGGGTATAATGCTATGCAGATAGTCCTCCTGGATTCTGTCCTCAATCGAAGAATGTTTGCTCTGTTGCTCAGGGACAGTCATATGTGAATAATTCTAATTTAGCTACTTTAACTGGTTGTGTGCAAGGTAATGGACATACCAACCTAGACTGTGGTATGAGGTGCCAGGATCGGTTTAAACAACATTTTAAGACACTTCAAAATTTGTGCAAGTGTAATAAAAAAGCGTAAAACAATTTTGCAAGAAGCTTCAGGTGACGTCATACGTACTGTGTCACAAATTGCTAAAAATGTTATAAAAGGAAATGTTGGTTTGAGTGATTTACATAAAAGACGCTTACAAAAACATAAGCATGCATTACGTCAGTTATCATTGCGCAAAACAGCCTTAAAAGGAAAACGTAAGTTACTTTTACAAAAAGGTGGTGCTTTACTTCCACTACTGTTAGCTCCTGTATTATCCTGTTAGCTCCTGTTAGCTATTGCGGGATCTATTTTTTAAAATGAGTGGTTTAAAAATCAATTTCAAAAAATGATTTTGATTCCAGAAAATAGTGTTTGACAATTACGTACAACTACTAAATCTAATGAAGCATATCAAACAAAACTCGATCAGGAAATGGATAATATTTTAAAAAGAACAGATATTTCTATTACTGGAAAGTGGAAATTATATCAAGACACCTTAAATCTATATTTAAATCATACAAACAGTATGACTTCATCTTTTGCATCTACTGTTTCCCCTCTTTACGAAAATGAAAAGCAGCCACCAGAGAAATTAATGCAAGTTGAGAAAAGTAGTACCAGCAGTAATTAAATTAATTATGAACACATTATTAAATCAATGCCAAAGACTTTTCAAAGAAAAACTGAAGGATTATTAAAGCATTTACTAGCTTGTAATCAAATCAGTTGGAATCATATCATGACGGAACTGTGTTAATTCAAAATAATTAGTTACCAGGCTCAAATATTATCGACTTAGTGCATGATGTTACAAAAACTCGCAAGTATTCCCGCTATCCTGTAGGTATACAAGAGTTTAGAAAGCTTTTAAGCGACAGAAACACGCCGAGATAATTTCTCAACATAGTTGATACTGCAAATATATTTAATACGTCATCTAGTGGAAATGAAAAAGTCATCACAGTACACTTTTTAAAAACAGACGATGCTGTTTCTACAATTTTTAAAAACTGGAAAAATTATTCTTTATTAAATGGTAAAGTTATCAAAAATATTTTATAAATATTCTGACCCTGACGCTTTAAGCAGTATTTCTAAATTACAAAAACGTACTAAGATGTCAAAATCAAAAATTACAAATTGGTTATCTACACAAGATACTTATACCTTACGTAAACCTATACAATAAATATTTCCACGAGAAAATATTATGTGAGCGGTCCACATGAACTATTACAAATAAATTTAGAAGATATGCAAAATATAAGGCAATTTAACGACAATTATTGTTTTATTTTAATGGTAATTAATTGTTTTACAAGATTTATTTGGTGTGCGCCATTAAAAACGTAAAAGGGAAGTGAAGTAGCAAAAAATATTGAAAAAATACTAAAATCCATACCAATTCCTATACTGAATTATCAAACAGATTTAGGTACTGAATTTTATAATAAACAGATTAAAATTATATTCGAAAAATTTCATATTAATCACTACACTGTGTTTTCTGAAATAAAAATTGCTTTTGCAGAAAGAGTAATTAAAACGCTAATGGAAAAATACATGAATATTTTACTGCCAGTAACAGTTATAGATATATAGATATTTTACAAATACATGTGCGCGGATATAATAATGCCAAGCATTCAAGCATATTACAAGCTCCAACACAAGCCGAATCAAATGCGTATCAAATATGGCGTACTTTATATGGTAATTCAAAAAAGAAACAAAACAAATGTAGATTTCAGCCTGGTGATTATGTTCGTGTTTCGAAATTTAAACATATACTTCAAAAGGGATATCTGCCAAAATGGTCACAAGAAATATTTATTGTTGAACACTGTAATAAAAGTACTCCACCGACCTATAAAATTAAAGATTGGAATGGTGAACTTATTAAAGGCATATTTTATACTGAAGAGCTGCAAAAAGTAATTATTAATAAAAACAAAAACTTATTTTATTGAAAAAATAATAAAACGTAAAAAAATGTTATTTGTAAAATGGTTAGGATATCCTGAAAGTATGAATTCATGGGTTAATAAAAAATTCATCCAGTTGTAAACATGGCATCATTTAAAAACAACTTTTACGTAACGCTCCCATCAAATGCATCTAGTAATCATTTTTCAACAAATAAAACAGCTTCTTATTCTCTTAAAATTTGCCAGTCTATAGAACTTAGTCAAAAATATAATTGGTTTGTAGGAATAACATAATTACATATGGAATGGTCTTTACAATATCACTAAAGAGGAGAAACTAGTGATTCAAACTGTAAAAAATAATAAACTAACAAGGTTTAAATTAAATGTTGTTCCAGGATATTATCAAAATATTACAAACATTTTAGAGCTTCTTCCAAAGCAATATTTACAAATTATTAAGTACGACGAATTACAAAATCGTATTATTATTTCACATGTTTTGAATAAAAACGACCAATACATGATTGGAATGAGTTAGTGTTTAGAACGTATTTTTGGTTTTAGTGAAAATAATGCTGATAATGCTCAAACCAACGAATTAAAAAATGTATATTTTCAAACACGTTATGAAAAATCAAAAAACGTAATTTCAACAGCACCATTTCTCTGTCATAATAAATTATAAGATCCCTGCTGAAATACATGTTAACGTAGATATAATCAAAAGACAGTTTCCAGGACTTCGAAAAATTAGTGTACCAAACTTTCAATATGGACGTGTTCGTACTTTCCTTTTTAATAATCCGCATTATATAAAAGTAAGAAGCACATATTTTGATACTTTACAAGTTGACGTAAAAGATTAACACCAGCAAAATCTGCCATTTCGGTTTGGAGCAACAAGTCTAACACTACATTTTAAGTGTTTACAATGCTTTCAGAAAGCCCCGATGACAGTTTTTACATCACTTTAACTTCTAATGCCAGCGCAAATACATATCCCGATAATATTCCCACACATTTCACAAATATTTTAAATCATGCAAAACATCTGAATAAATCCCCGTTATGGTGTGTTAGATTAAGTGAAATACACCCTCCGAGAACTTGTTATAACGTTACACAAGGCCAAAATATTATATGGTATGAATTATCACCTAACGACAAGTGCAAATATAAATTAGCATCAGGATATTATCAATCTGTTCAACAATTGCTTAACGAGTCAAATAAGGCTACTAATTTAATTTAATTTGACTTAGGCAGTGTTGTACAAATAAAATGTAATAAAGGAATACGAAAAATGTATTTATCCCTGTTACTTGCATTGCAACTAGGGTTTGAGCCAATGGTGGATGTCTTCAAAACTAAAAAAGGAAGTAAGCGGCCTTACTTAGATGTAGGATAACCACAACATATATTTGTATATACAGATATTATAAATCATCAATTTGTAGGCGACACTAAAGCGCCTCCTTTGCGTATTTTGTAAGTTGCAAACATTAACTATGGTCGAATTCAAACAGTTATAAAATACTTTTGTTAATATACAATATTTACCTTTATCAAAGCATACTTTTCATAATATTGAAATATTACTAAAAGATCACGCAAGGCAAAATTTACCATTTCAATCCGGAACGTTAACAATAACGCTTCATTTTAAAAAGCTCTCATCAACATCAATATGAAATATGCTTATCAACATGGCAGAGGATTGCCTTATTTTTCGGAACTTGTTTATCAGAAAGGGCATGGAATACGGAGTTTATTTAAAGGATTGTTTCGTTTTGCAATGCCACTTATAAAACAAGGTGTAAAAACAGTGGGACGATGGATTAAATTAAGAAGCGATGAATCAAATTTACGTGAAGCACAACCTGCATCAGGTAATCAGCCTTCTACTGAAGCTGACATTGTAGCCCCTTGTAATAATCTGCTTCATTCAATGTTTAATCAATTGATGTTTGCTTAAATGATAAAGTTATTAGTTCTTTTGCAGGGCTCAAATAGAAACGTTATTAAATTATTCTACAGACGCTACAAAAAATCACCTAACCTGTAATCTTTGGTATAATGATACAGCTGTTAAAATGGAAGCTTTAAATAATGAAAATAAAGTTTTCAAATACGGTTTCAGTACACTGCAAAAAGCGGAGAATTCGATATGATATGACGACTACATACAGATATAACTAGCTTAGAACGTGTACTGCCAAACAAAGTTGGTTTAAGAGTGAAATTACATAGAAGTAAAAATGAATTTTGTTTAATGGGGCCTTCAAATTCGTCATTTAAACTATCATTAGAAGAAGTTGTTTTGTATGCACGTCGTGTAGAAATATCTTCAGATTTATCATTACAAATTAACACAAAAATGCTAAATGAAACAGCTAAACTGCTCCTAACAAGAGTTGAAACTAGACCTCATACAATTCCAAAAGATATTCAATCACACACACTATAGATAACTTATTTCTTGGTAGTGTACCTAAATGTATCATTATAGGGTTTATTTTAAATTCAGCGCTTAACGGTCAATACGATAAAAACCCATTTAATTTTAAAACTTTTAGTCTTAACAAGTTACAACTGCATCTTGGTTCGAAAGCAATTCCTCTGACACCAAATTTTAATAAAAAAAATATTTATTAGAAGCTATCATACACTATTTTCAGGAACAGGAATATTTTATGAAAATAAGGGCCATAGTATTACAAGAGAAGAATTTGCCAACGAATACACTGTATACAGCTTTATTCTATCGCCTACTAGCACTATTGATGACTCAACGTGGGATGTTGTAAGAGATTTACCGATTAACTTAACATTAGGGTTTTCTGAACCTCTTTCAGAATCTATTACATGTATTGTTTATGCACAATTTGATAGCCTACTTCAAATAGACAAAGACAGAAAAGTATATAACGATCAAGCGTTTTAGTTTCTTCTACATTATTACAGCTGTGGTCATTTCTGTTTAACGAACTAATTATTTCGTCATGATTAATTAAGTGCATATTTCATGTGTGTAAATCTCTATACAGTAGTTTACATGTGTTATAAACAAATAATGCAATTTGACATTAATACTAAAAAGTTGTCTACCCTGGATTCACGTGCTTTTCAATCAGATGAACGAAAAATAGTGTGGTTAAGTGTATAGTTGTAAGACTGTAAAAGTGTGCAATTTACGTCCAAGTATGCGTGTAGTTTTTTAAACTGCATCTCCATACATTGGTTTACATGACTTATAACAATACTATTTACTGTTTTAATCAAATAAATTGCAGTGACATTATTGCTAAAAAATGTTCAATCGTGTGGATCTGTGTGCTTATCAGACAAGTTTTTAAACTGTAAAAAGTGAACAAAAATAGTGTGCTAAAAACTAGTTACACTGTGAAATGATACTATTCTAAGAATAATATTGCACGATGAGGCAATAGCTTAAAACTTTGTTGGAATATATCCTATTAATAGATTGCCTGTAACTCTAAAATGTTCTGCTGCTCTTATCATCAATCTAGATAAAGCAAATTAACGAGGAACCCACTGGGTGGCTGTATATATCGACCAAATTCATAAAAGCTATTATTTTGACAGTTTCGCAAATGTAGTGCCAAAACCTATCAAAGCTTTTTTACAACGAAATTCTAAAATGTATCACTGTAATTTTATTCAAGTACAAGATGTTAATTCTTTATATTGTGGTTTATTTTGTATAATGTTTCAATTTTATGCTGTGCGAAATATTTCTGTTTTATATTTTTTTAAATATACATCAAAACATCAATTGTATTTAAACGATAATATTGTATTTCGACATGCTATTCGTATGACTTTATAAAATATTAAACAAATATAATTTCAATCTTATGTTTTTCATGTCTACCAAATATTCAAGTTAGCTATATATTTTTGTTTTTAATTTAGTTACATGTAACAAAGCCTTAAGCATTATTTAAAATATTAGTAGCAACTTTGCTCGTTATAATGCTGTTTTATTCTTTTCAACAAGATATATATTTAAAATGACATTTGTATGACGTCAAAACTAGTGTTACTACAAAATCAATGCTACATATTTACTCTTAGCCGTCTTAAATGTTTATATGATAACAGTTACATAAACCAGTAAAGTTTAATTCATTTATAGAAGAATACTTTACAAGCATCAGCATATAATCATGTAATGGAATTCAAGTAACGTCATTAGGTCGCCAACAGCATAACAACCTGACAAACAATAACTAAAATTCGTTTTCTATAAGAAAGCTGGTGGTACAGCAGGTTTTGGATAAAGAAAAGCAATCAAACGGTTCTATACCTTAGCGTGTCATTCTAATATAGACATATTATTCTTAGCAGCATAGCAAACGGGATTCACATGACGTCCAACCAACGGGACTCTTTAGTTTCCACACTGAATAATTAGCTTACTGTCGAAACGCAACCAAGAAACATCGAAGTCCAGAAGAAGAAGACACAAATGAAATTCAATAAAAATACGAATAACATCTCCTTCCTTTCTTCATTCTTTTCTACCAATAATAATAATAATAATAATAATAATAATAATAATAATAATAATAATAATAATAAATATTGTACAATCACATCTATAAAAAGTGGTATGTCATTTAATACAATCAAATACATAGCGTGTCATTCTAATATATGCGTATTATTCTTAGCAGCATAGCAAACAGAATTCATATGACGTCAAACCAACGGGTGGTACTTTGTGATTTCCACACTGAATAATCACAACCAAGGAACATCGAAGTCCAGAAAAAGAAGACAAAAATAAAGATACGAATAACATCTCCTTCCTTCCTTTCTGTCTTTCTTCTTCTTTCTTATCTACCAATAATAATAAATATTGTACAATCAAATCTATAAAAAGTGTCATGCCTCTTTGTACAATCGAATACATAAAAGTGACATGACAAAAATATTTAGTATTATTATTATTATTATTTATACAAAATTACAAACTTAGCACCGCCGTGGCATACATTTTGAAATTCAAATTTATTATTACTAGTAACAAAAATAATACAGTATTTATTATTATTATTATTACGTAAAACATTCAAAAATCAAAACTTATGACCGCTGCAGGCTTCCCGCGGTCATACATTTCTCGAATATATTTAGAATTATTATTCATAGTAGTCTTACTAGTACTACTAGTATTATTCACAACAACCAAAATAATACCACAGGACATTCACTAAAAGTGTTCCCACATAACGGTTAATTCTCCAATAGTGTGGTGATATACTACTGAGGACAGACTTTTGATCACCTGTCACCATTCTGTTCATAAATGGCTCACACCCTATACTTGTTCTGGTACGGTACGACGTATGCACAAATCCTTCCTAGCACCTACAAAAACTGTATTGTTTGCCGATGACACCAGCACATCAGTTTATCCCATAAGTAATGTATTTTTGCACCGTGAGGAAAAGAATTATAACTGTGACGAGTAAGCAGGGAACTGCAGATGTCAACTCCCTGTTGAATCTGTTGAGACCTAAATCACTTTCCAAGTTTCGACACGTACCCAAGGTCCTGCAGATGACGATGCACGGTCGAATGGATGACATGGAGTTTGTTGGCCAGTTCTTCAACAGTTTGCATTGAATTTGCCTCCACCGCTGCTCGCAGGACATCTTTGTCCAGCTGTACAGGTCTCCCTTTTCATGACTTATCGGTGAGGCAGCTGTCCCCAGACCGAAGCTTTTAGAACCACCTCTGTCAGTTTCGCACATCCACAGCACCCTGACCATATATGGCATTGATGTTTCGTGCCGCTGCATTGGTTGGATGTCCCTGGTGAAATTCATACAGCATGGCATGCCGAATGTGGTCCTCGGACACTGCCATGATCAAACACAAGCAACACTACCAAAACGTGGAGTAGACCGTTCTCCTTCCACACACTGCTACAAAATAAAGTGCCCTATATGACTCAGCTATGGCATGTGCTGTCTACTTCACTATTCGCTCGTCAGATGGCGTCATTGCAGCGGTCTTCGCACATGCGACATTACTTACGGGATAACCTGGGAATTATAAAATCTAAATCTCTTATTATGATACCAACTTTTATTTTGCATAAACGATGCATCAGACAACTAGGTATTCAAAGGTATCTTACTTATAAATGCAGAGTACTAGATTAAAGAAATTTTATATATTATTTTTTTCAATTCTTTATGAGAATTCAAAATGATATACTGTCTTTCTCTTCTTCGTATAATGTGGTACGTTAGAAACAGTCCTATTGTATACACTAATGGAAATACATTGAAGAACGCCCAGTAAATCTCGACAAATTCCAATGATTTTAACAGCTCAGAATGTTTGTATATATCGGGTACGCTTATCTGAGTTTGTAGGTCAGAGCACACTTGCAGCCTGCAGTAGCCATTTACCCAAGTCCCTGATCGCACTATATCGAACGCCATTTGCCAACACGAGGAGTGTAATTGGTGTGAACTTCCGTTCTGTGTGGATCACAGTGTCTGTCTGTAATGGCAGGAAGATGACAGCTAACATCTATAGTGCAATTAAGTGAATTTGAACAGGACCGTGTTGTGGGTCTGGAAGAGACCGGTTGGACGTTCCAAAGAATTTCAGCTCACGTGGGTTGTGACGCATAGCGCATAGGTGGTGCATCGGTATATATATAACACTACAGTCAATAAGTTCGTGGACTGGACGCAGTGTGGCGTTAGTTGTGTACTACAGCTGAGACGTGACGTCCTGGAGGAATCATTGGAAGTTCGTCTCTCGACCCGGCAACAGGCAGGTGTGTACATGGAGTGTAAGCAGACGTAATGTCTCTGTTGTGAAAGGAGTTGAATGTGCCGCGGCGGACTTGGAGAATGTCGCAGTTTGAACAACGGACAAACATCAAGTTCTGCCGAAAACTAGGCAAATCCGCAACAGAAACGTTGCAGATGATCAGGCAAGCGTACGGTGACAACGCTCTTGGCCGCAGTGCTGTGTTTAAGTGGCACCAATGTTTTGCGGAGGGGAGAAACAGTTTAGAGGATGATGAACGTACTGGTCGGCCAAAAACAGTCCGAACTAAACGCAAGATCGAAGAGGTTGCAATGGTGGTGCGCGCTAACCGTTCTCAGTCGATAGACGACATCGCAGCAACAGTATGTATCAGTCATGGTACGTGTCACGAAATTCTGACGGATGACTTGAACATGTCGCGTGTCACCCAGCACAGTGTGCCACGCATTCTGACACAAGACCAACGTGAAGAGCGAATGACCATTTGCGGTGACCTGATCAGTAGTGCTGACGCTGATGGAACGTTCCTGAACCGGAAAATAACAGGAGATGAAACATGGTGTTTCCTGTACGATCCATAACTAACGAAACAAGCAGCCACCTGGAAATCGCCATCATCTCCAAAACGCAAAAATCCGAGACAAGACACGTCACAAGGGAAATTGATGCTTGATCTGTTTTTCGACTCGCAGGGAACTGTCCACATGAAATTCATCCCACAAGGAGTAACTGTCAACAAGACCGCTACAAGGAGATTCTTCGCCGTCTACGCGAGTCAATACGTCGTAAGCTTCCTGAACTTTGGCGCAGGGAGAACTGGATATTGCTGCACGACAACGCAACTGCACATCGCTCTGTCCTTGTCCAGGAGGGGTTGGTAAGGCAGCAGATCACCTCCATACTCACCTGATCTCGCACCATGCGATTTCGATCTCTTTCCCCGCTTGAAAGCTAAGTTACGTGGACGTCGCTTTCATTCTTCCGAGATCATCACTGCCACAAAGGATGCCCTACGAGAGATGTCTGCTAACGCCAACATTTTTCAAACATGATTTGAACGGCTCTGCGAACGTTGGTAGTCGTGCATGCTGCCAACAGTGACTATTTTGAAGGTAAGTGTGGATCTGTGTAAATGTCTGTGTCAGTGTCTGTGTGTGTGGACGTTCACGCCGAGCACAGCAACCATGATAACATCAAGGTTCTACTGGTTGCCTATATTCTACTGGTTGCCTATATATATCGAGAGGGAGAGAGAGAGAGAAACCCAACAGCAGACACCCACGTCACAGGGCTGCCGCGACTAAATAATGCACACCTGGACAAACGGATTGTGAGAGCCGCCCTGACTGACCGGATGACGACTACCAGTGTAATTGATACCACCGTGACCCCTGTGTGTCCACACGAACAATAAACAATCGATTGATGACGGTACGTCTACATTCCAACGTTCATCTGACACGTTTTCGCTGACACCTGTCCATCGCCGAGAACGTCTCGTGGTGTCGGAGGAGACTTTATTTAAGAGGTGATTAGAGAATGGTGGTATTAAGCGATGATAAACTTGTTTGTCTTAGACACACTGACGGCCGTGTAGACAAGCGGATGAGCGGGAGAAGGCATCACGCGTTCACGCTCTTATTCAGGATTTACACCTGGATTGATGATTTAGGTGCAATAGGCTACACATTCCGATCTTCGCTGGCACTCATTGAAGGGATGTTGATTAGCGTGTCATACATTCGTGACGTCATCAATCATATCCCCGGGCCATATCTGGGCACCCACTGTTCCAACAGGTTAACGAGTTTCCATACTGCTAGGAAAACCAACGAGCACTACACGGTTACGTGTTCTACGCTGGCCTGCTAGGTCGCTGGATGTCAGCTGTATGGGGCACGTGTGGAATATGCTGGGCACTGACAATCGCCAAGGTATACAGCGTGCGTGGGATGCCATATTCCATTGTGACATTCAGTATTTCTACGACAGGGTACATACCAGATTAGCTACTTGTGTGGGCGCGCAGGGTGGCAACATCCGGTATTAAGATATGTTAGTTTAGTATTGTACCACCCTGTATATATTGTAGCTACCCTCCATATTATGATTAGTACCACCTATCACCCTCTTCCTCTTGTGAACCAATTTTGGGACAGTTACGTGAATTCCTTCCGGGTATTAATGTATTTTCACCAGTGCAGTTGAGTGCGACAACATAAAATTATTCATTTTTGAATGTAATAATTTAAATAATCATGGACAACGATCAATTTATATCAAATATTTTATTTCGATTTCTTGGCATCCCAGTGTCATCCTTTCAAAATCCTATCTTGTCTGTATTACGATCCTGGACTTCTATTTTTTCTTTTGTCGTCCATGCGTGGCTCGAAGTTCCTTCCAGCTTGAGGAACAGTTGATATATTGGGTGATGCCAGAGTTTGAAAGCACGCTAACATTCTACGGTATGTGCTGACGTAAGATCTTTCCATGTTTCATTTCCTTTTTATTTCAACTCTTTCCAACGTGATGTGACATTAAAAGAAAGTCATAACCTTTCCCTCTATTTCACTGCAAGAACTCGATGACGTTGGGTTCTCCATTTTCCGACCTGTTATTGATTAGTTGCTATCTGTTCACTTTGAAAGAGATGGCTGTATGATGATAGTGACTGTTTTCTATTCATTAAACGTCTACGTGATTTTCTACTTTTCGCTCTAGCCTAATCATGTTTAATTTATTAATCCTATTGTGCATAGAATTTGTCAATGTTTATTTTAAATTTTAACAGTTGAATATAAGCTACAAAGAATGTTGAAATTACAAGTGGTATGCAAACAAAACAAAAACATGATGTCTTCGCTAAATTTTATAATATTTTTTCTCTTTTGTAGTCACGAAAAAATCATGGGAAAAATGTTTGTTTGCAAACGAGATTTGGCTACCTACTACTCTGTTTAAAGAAAAGAAAAATCTTGTAGAGAGAAAAAGTTTGTTTGAAATTTTTGAGAAAATGCAGATGTCTTTCATACTTTCTGATGTCAGATTAATGAGTGACGAGAATTAAAGGTAACATTCCAGATAATATGAATATTGGTTTATTATTGTCTAGAAAAATAAGTTTACTCCTATTTATAGTGTTCATAAAAAGTTAATGTCAATAGGCATATCGAACCCATTCATAATATATATCTTCCGCATATTTTATATTCGCAATATTAATAGCCAGTTATCTATCAGTTTTACTTAAACGTAACGTACTGTAGATTGCCACGTTGTTGACCTCTTCTGTCTCCTTGTAGGTCAGATATATAAAAAATTTGGATTGAATCTTTCCAGTTTGTATGTATTACATTTACAATACGGACTTCAAATGGAAGTTGTAAATTCAAGTTTGAACGACACAGGCTTGATAAAGTTTTAGAAGTGATTTATTTTTACTGCACTCTCGTTTCATTCTTAGTACTGACCTGAACTTTCAATCAGCTTAATTTATTATATAATCAATAGAGTATCAAACGCTGGTTTCGAATCATAGAAGACACCTAAGTTTCTAACTGTTTCTGAAGGTGGCAAAATTACATTGTCAATTTCATGTGAAAAATATATGGGTGTTTTGCATCATGTGATAACATTTATTTGCATTCGTTAACGTTCATTTCAAGAACATTCTCTACACTCCCGCAGTTACATTGGGCTGAAGATGCTCACGATCACTATCGGATTTTGCTTATCCATAAATGTTAAGGTAGCGAGCGAACAGTAGGTTGTAAGAATTTTGTATGTAATCGGGAAGACCCTGTATAAGTAATAGAAAATCCAAGGCTCCCAAGTTACAACTTTTCGGGACCCCCGACTATTCTTAAATATTCCTCTAATTTGCATTTTTTGTATGTAATAAACTGATTGCAAGTTTGTAAATAGGATGAAATAAGTTTAATCTTGCAAGTAACACTATTTCAAGGGGACACTCAGATCTAGAAGAGATATATATCTTTAAAATCAGCATTAAAACTGAGTTTGTGTGTAAAAGATTAGATGCCATTGGTCAGTAATTGAGGAGAAATTGGCGGGGAAAGCTAGCAATAGCAGCGTTTGTTTTAGGTCACTTGTGAATATCTGGCGTTAGTGTACACATTGCTGCGCACTACGGTGATATCACTAACATCCGCACATCGTTATACCTATATCCATCCAGATGCAGACACCGATATACGATTAAAATTGACTAGATTCTGTCAGACTATGTGCCAACTGAATAACTTTGCACACAGTATTTTGCGTGCATCATTCTGCGGATTCTAGGCAATCTCTTGTACTACCAGTGTGGGCCTCTGGAGTATATGAGTATAGCGACGTGTGGTTGGGTTATCAGTGTCATTTGACTACTAGTGCGTAGCATTCAGTGTAAACTAGCGCCAGATATTCATAAGTGGCCTACCACAAACAATGCTATTACTAACTTTTCCTGTCAATTTCTCCTCAGCTATTAGCTAATTGTAGCTAATCTTTTACACACAAACTCAGTTTTGTATGCTGATTTTAAAAATATATACCTCTTCTAGATCTGAGTGTCCACTTGAAATAGTGTTACTTGTTAGTGGGTTTGGTTAATTGATCTCGTATGTAGTTTTGTGAAGAAATATTACAAGTAGCGCCATTTTATTCAGTTGGTAGTGTAAAGGAATGGCAGCAAATGGCGAACCGGTAGGCATTGATGGAAACCCGATTTAAAAGTTTCCGCACTATATGGGAGGGTCAGTACCGGCGCTGCCACGTTCAGGAGGAATCCGTTCTGTTTCCTACAAATGGATCTGCAATTATGAGCCAAGTTGTGGAAGCAAGTGGAGTGAATATATTTAAGCAAAATTTCGCTTTAAATTTGCATCATCAAATCACGGCTTTTGGAGAAGCTTTATGACTTGATTCTGTAATGACGTCCCAGGCGGGCAATGGCGAACACGTCTTTCTCTAGTGTGTGCGGTGGATTTGGGCGCACCTGAGTGTTGCGATATAAGTGTGAAGGTGATAATTATCTGAACTAAACACATGCTGAACGCAGTGCTTGAGTAGGTGGAAAAAGAAATATCCATTCTTATGGGGTTATTGTAATAGTCCTAGGTCAATCACTGAAAATTAGGTAAGAACTCAAGTCTTAATTCCGTGATATTTTAATTTGTTTAAATATCGAATAAAGTTGTGCTTGTACGTCACATAATTTACCTTTACAATATCCATTGGGACATACGATTTGTAAAATGTAATTTAATGCATATTGGATAGTGGCGAAACCGTTTGCCATTGTCCGACCCGGTGTTCGCCATTAACCGACAAGTTAAGGCAATGACGAACAGTACAGACTTTTTGAAACAATTTCCAAATGAAGCTTATGCGCGAAGAAACGTCTAAGTAGCATTCTTCCTGCATTGAGAAAAACTGTAAAGAATTTGAAACTTCTCCGCAGAGCGGTGTGGCGCTGGATGGATGTCACATAGACTATTGTTCCATCAATCCAACACACTGTTTAAAATGGCTACTTTTTCGTAGCAGTGATAGGAGTAACTGCTATTTTAATATATATCTTAAAATAGCTGTTAATAATAGCAGTTTAGGGGGAAACTTTCTAAATGGGAGTTTTCTTGTTCCCAACGTAAAAAAACGGTGTCAAAGCACTATTTTAGACTAACTTAATTTTCTGCAGCTTGTTGTCTGAAGAGTAGAGTGATAGCCTGCCATTAGAACTTGGTAGAGTAGTTCATATAACTGTCGGAAAATTATTGCATGCAATTATTGCAGCTTTTATAGATTCTGTTACATATTCTCTTCGCGAATAATTAGTCCAAATATGATTAAAAGTTAGTAATTACTTGAAATTCTTCCGGCTATAAACGAGAACTATTTGACAGTACAAACGAGCAGACTAACAAAAATACGTATTACGTAATAATTACTTCGGATTAAATATGTTAAGTAGAAGATAAGGAAATCATCAGGCAGAGCCTTACTTACAGTAACATCAGTGTTCGATTTGCATAATTTCCAGAGAGGGGTAAGAATTAGTGAGTTATGTATTATACTGTATTTTGAGATCTTCCATATCCCAGACTTGATGTACAGTATATATCTGTAAACAGAGTGTGACGGACAGGTAATTCGCCCTCACATGATTATAATAACATTTAGTGCAATTGGATATTCTTAAAGTAATTTTTATATTCCGACACGCATTGATATCGTCGCATGCACGAAGAGACGCTTGAGTCAACGCCCGGCGTATGTTTGTGTCAGTGCTGGACAATTCTGCCCGAGAAAGCTGGCAACATTGCATCGTCCGGTACAGCAGAAGACATTGCGCGCTGCCCGGAGAGGAAACATTAAGTGTGCGTCAGCGACAAAAAACTGTTCTTATACAAGTGTAATTACTTATATATACAAAACTTATAGTGCAAAAGGATCAGTAAGTTCCAAGGATTTACAGGAATATAAAAACAGGACGAAAAGCTGGGATACTTATCGCCTAGGAATAAGTAACGTATACCTCGTTTTGCTGGATGACTTGTACGCCGCACTGAAGGTAACCCTTTTCGTTTCTCTTAATTATAGACAACCTGTTGGAATCTAATCACATATTTGCAGTGACTATTTGCAAGCTTAAGAAGGGATGCTATATTTTCTTGTGTCGAGTGAAATGACATCGGATTATGTGTAGCATCGTTGCATCAGTTACATATCGTCAACAGTGCTCTTGAAAACAAAAAAGAAGTCACGTGCTTAAACGCGGGTTGTTGATGCTCGCACGCTATTGTTAACGTCGTTGTCGATTATCCGATACGCGTTTCCACCTTGCCTTCGTTTAGATAGTCTTTCTGTGGGCAATAACTAAAGAAATACAATTCAACTAAATAAAGGATCCTATTATTCTATTGGTATATTTAGTTTTGAGTCGTAGTAGTAGTACGGTTTATTTGTGTTATGTTGTTGAATTACAAAATAGTAGAGAAAATCTAGACAACATTATTCATTATAACAAACTCGAATGCATCATTAGAGTATGAAATAAAGTAAGTCGTAACTTGCTAGCATTCATTGGACTCGAAAGCAAATAAATAAAAAATCAATGCAAACACAAGAATTGTAAGAAAAAAAAAGTTTTGTACGGAACCTAAGTAGTCAGTTCAAAACTCCTGTATTATAAAAAAGATACTAATAGCGTAAATTATGTAATACTGTGATACAATAGAATTACTCGCGCGCTACAAGTACATTGAACTGAAGTAATATTAGAGAAAACCTAACTCGTAAAAGTAAAGATAATACTATTAAAAAGATTGTGATATAAGTCGCATACAATTTATTCAAACTGTCAGGACGTCTGTTAAAGCGACACTTGAAATATAATATAACAATTCTTGATCAGTGCCTATCGGGTATAGGTCGACAAAGCACGTTCAGAGATTAAAGCCGAATGTCGAGAAATTTAATTGTACTCCGTCAACTAATGTGAAGTACAACCTTGTTACTTGTTAATGAAAATAAATATTGTGGTGCATGTTACGTATAAAATATACTTCATCGGACTCGAATGTTCATGGAGCACAGCTGTACGTAAACGTCGTAAGAGCGTAAGGAAAATATAGTTGCAGAATTAAGTAAAAATTGTGTAACGTTGGGCTCAACGCTTTACGGGTACCCGGCCGATAAACATTTTCATTAACGATAATTTCTTATAATTGATGTCAAAAGCATTTTGATCGTTTCGTTATTAGTAGAGTGCATTATTGTGTATGTTACTCTTGTTTGGACACATTCAAACGCACTCAATTTTTGGTAAAATTATCACGTACCTACAGAAGTAAACGCACACACAAAAGAATAATCGTGTGTGTGCCCTGTAATCAGGTCAAATATTAAATATATTCATTACTTTGTAGTAACATATCAACTTATTGGCATTTTTATGTATGTTTTACCTTTTGTACCGACGGCATACCAAAATACCGGAAAAAAGTTCGATTTCTGAAAATAGTAATAAAGTATTCTAAAAAGTGTAGAAAGTGTTAGTATTTATTGGAATACTGAAGAAAACATTTCTATTAAGCTATTTCGTGAAGTCACACAAAAAGTGATACTTTTCAATATTTTGGTCGGAGTCAGTAGAAGTGTTCGCAGATTTGGGAATTTTGGAGCCGGGGCTCCAAATGCTAAAAACGTGGTTTTCCGCCTAAATACAGTGTTTTTCACCCACTTTCAAGTGTTTCAACGTTCGCCACGCACTTTGTGACCGTTTCCCGCCATTTGCACACATTCATCTATTTGTTGATTTTTGTGCGTTTTTACATTATTTCGGGGCTCAGAGGACCTATTATCGGTATTACCGTTCCACCAACCTTTGTCTCCGGAATTCACTGGCTTACTGGTTTGGAAGTATTATACAGAACCCCAAGGGTGAGCAGTAGGGTTGCCTTTGTCCTCGCTCGTTATCACAGAAGCTATATCATCCCGCAGCGCTCTTTTCAAGAGAAGTGGGACGTACACGTTTAATTACTGCCCGGTAAATTATTGTACGGTTTGGTACTCCGGGAGGAAGGAATTCTTCACTTACCAAGAACCGTCATAAGAGCAATGAAAGATTTTTGCAGAGAGAGGGGGTTCCTAACCATCCTCTACTACAAATCGAACACTGCGTAACATCACAGCATACCCCTGGTGAATCTGAGAAAGACCCTGGGAAACTTCGGCTGGGGGCATCCAATTCGAATATTTAATTTATGACCTTCAGGCATCTAAGACGGGCCGGGATAAGGAAGGAGAAAGGATGCGGGAAGGTGTCAGCCAGGGTATGTTTGAAGATACCATCCGGCATTGTCCTGGTGTAACAGGAAAATCCCTAGAAAATTCAGTAAGAACTAGGGTTGAATCTACGACCTCCCGAATGCTAAGCAATGCTCTATCACTGAGCTACGGGCTTCAAACCCATGACAGATCCGAAGGCCGCAACGTTACCGCTGCAAACAAAATATTATTATATGGTATAATGAAACGAAAAACAATAGGAACGTACTGTCCTGTTTGTTTCTGTTGGTAATGGACAGACAAAGAAAATGATGACACGTTCGGAATAGAACGTATCGCCTCAGAATTAGACACCCGAACAACTGTTACCGTTGCCGTGAATTAGATTGAATCGCGTGGTCAATAAAATCCCCCTAACCAGAATTAACTTAACCCTAATCTAGCCAAGGGATAGTGAGCATTATATAATTTGAAAATGCGTATATGTATAAAAAAGAAAGTAAAGTTTTCTGAAAAAAATATCACCCGCCGAGAATCGAACCCGGGTCACCGGATTAGCAGTCCGATACAGTAGCCAATCGCGAAACGGGCACTTGTTACTGAGGTCTGTCAGTGTTCTTTATGGATAACTGCTTCATCGTGATTCGGGCATGAATAAAACATGTGGTGTTACGCGGCCAATATTTCCTTCACAGAATGACTCCTAGAAATAGAAAAATGAAGTAACAGATTGCACCTGTTTTATTGATCGGTGAGCTTTTGTTAATAATACCCATCGCGAAATTTGGATAAAAGTAGCAGTAGGGGTTTGCTACTCGTAGTAGCGATAGCAATTTAGCCAAAACAGCAGTAAAAGTAGTTGCTACGCTATTTTTTTTAACTATCCCTACTTTTTAAGCGTGCTGGAATAGCGTGCTACATAGACTTTTTTCCCGCGGTATTTCTAATACATTTCGCTCCAGACATTTCTGAATACCGAATCTATTTGTTGCAATATGCTCAAAGTGAGTAGAGATATATATGAAGGACAAACCAGAGACCTTTGTATCGTAAATAACTCAATTTTCACCAAAGTGTGCTATAGACGTTTGTTTGCGCATAAGCTTCAAATGTTAATAACCACGTTGTAGAGTAGAGTCTAAAGTTTATTTAAGCTTTCTTGTTTTCCAAAAATTAATAATTTTTCTGCAATGTTGTTAGAAGTTTAGGTGTTCGCCACTAACATTCTTCCCCTATATTTAGAAGATTGATTGTTTCCCTCTGAGTTCAGAGATTAGGAACAAGGAGGGTAAATCACTAAACCAGTAAAACAAAAAAAACATTAAGCAGGATACATGTTCAGCGAAACTTGGTCTACTTTGGATAAGATACTTGAAATACGAAGTGCACTAGAAAAGTAATGATGCTGGCAACATTGCGCACGAACCGGCAACTCTCCTCCCTCTTCGGAGTGTAAGTGGCTGAATACCTTCCGGACACGTATCGCAAGTTTGACCTTCGTAATTTGAGTACATAGTAACCCACTTAGCGTACATGTTGTCAGTAATCGGAATTTAATATCCAAGCTCATCGCTGATTGGTCGAAACCGGCCACGTGCCGTAAAATGTAGCACACTAATGCCACAGATTAGCCAATAATGATGACGTGGATCATTTCTCTTGAAATTTGAATATTTGTTCTCTTTTACAGGGTGTTTTAAGCTATTGTGTTAAAATTAAAAACGTAACCTAACCCAAGTTTTCCCCTTATGCAGCATATTATAACCGATTTACTGCATATTAAAACTTGACCTAACTCAAACCTTCGTAACCTTTTACGAGATATAACATAGCATACAGCTCATTTATTGTACATGATTTACTGAAAATTTAACATTGTAACCTAATTTATCGTATACGGTTTCCCAGAATTTGACATTTTAACCTTTGTTTCCGACTGCCCGTTTCCTTATACAGCCTATTTTTTTTCTCCGAGTGTAAAATATAAAATTTAACTTTCTGAAGTAGGATACCTGATTAATACCATATGTGATTTATTTATCTTCGAATGCTCGATCTCGTTTACGACCTATTTTCTGATCTACCTCGCGTAGGTATTTTAACCTAATTTGTCGTATATGAAGTGAGAGAATTTAACATTTTAAATTAACTTAACCTAACTATTACACCATATTTGAAATATTATTGTTTAGAATATTATTGTTTATACGAGATCTAGACGAATCTTGACAAAAAATATTCAAGTATATAACATCATAGCCTATATGGCTAAACTTAATACTGTATGCAACTTACTTAAAATTAACACTACTCTTGTCTTCTTCGAACTTAAATATTGCATGTAACACTTGTATATATTATATGCGACTTTTTATAACCTGACATTATGACAAAAATTATCGTATATGACGTGGCAGAATTTGACCTTTTAACTTAAACCCTAATATTGAAGTACTCAAATACTGTATTTTGTATATTGCGTTTGCCAGATCTAGACTAAACAAAGTAACTAAATCTTAGACAAAATGTTTTTGTATATAAAATGCAGCTTAACGTCCTCTTCGAACTTAAGTACCGTATGTGATTTAACATAACACTGTATTCAACTTACCGAAAATTAACACAACGCTTGTTTTCGGCCATCGTAACTATTGTCTCTACATATTCTAACTTTACTGAACATTTCATACCAAATTCAAGTAAGTTTGACCTTTAAGAATCTATAAATAGATATTTGACTCACAAACAGGTTGTCCCAGTCTCCATGGTGTCTTGGAGATATCGTAATAAAGTTCGATTTAGTCGCGTGGTGCACTTGAGACGACTCCGTATACGAAGTGAATACTATGTGCTCCCGATCTTGAGTGTCTGTTCCCAAATCTTGGTAATCACTCGTAAACTCATTTCCCGTTTTCGTGACTTCTCAAAACTGTCGTCGGTTACAATTTCCAATACATTGTCGCTTTCGTCACACGTCTAGCTCAGCGCAGATATAAGGTAAGCGACGCAGGTGTGTGAGGTAAACAGTTAATAGTAGTTCCCGGTAGGACAACGTATGTGAAGAATCTCACATTTGGCAAACTACTTGCTAGTCATCTAATTCTTAAAATATTTGTGTGGCGTCCACATGTATTGTGCTAAGTTATACATACACTTCATTCCTGTAATCAATGTCATGAATAAATTAAATAAAACATTGTCTCAAAATTAACTTACGGATTCCTTCAACTGAAGTAATCTAATACCGTATTTGCCATATTGTTTATACACGATCTAGACAAAAAATTGTTTCTGTATATAACATGCAGCTTATCGTCTCCTTCGAACCTCGTCGACCTGAGGATTACATGTCTAAAAGCCTTAAATTACATTAAAATTAAAATTCTTCGAACCTTCTAAGTACCACATGTAATTTAACCTAATTCTTGTATATCGTATGCGAGTTTTTGAATCCGAAGTATTTTATATGATTTAACCTAATATTGTATAGAATTCACTGAAAATTTTTAGAAATTTTAACAATTTTGTATCAGAATCGTGAAACCTCTTAATTTGTATGTTATTCATCACGGTGATGCAAAATCTGAAATCAGGAAGTTTCTCTATTCCTATTACCATTTGCTGATTAGGCTCCTTATGATCCTAGAACCATGAAATTTTGTGTACAGATTGCTGATCATCTATATCATTGGAGTGGCATGAAGAGGACTTGAGATTTTTAGTTTTGCTCTAGCTCTTACCGTTTTCGAGATATGCCGTTTTGAAAGTAGGAATTTGGCCTGAGGAACATCAAATGTTACTTAGCGTATCTTGTTCTTCACGGTGATGCCGAATCTAAAATCCGTTTGTATCTAACATTTACGGTTTCGATAATAGTCTGTATTACGGGATATAAACCTATAAGGATACTCATTTAGAAGTTGTTACCGATTTTGATGAAACCCACAATTTCCATGTATTTCGTTGTGCTGATACCAAATCCGTTTCTCTGTATCTGGAATAGTTTTTGAGATATTGAGTAGTAGGTGAAGTATCTATTGGTTAAAGAGATAGGGAATTGGATTTCATTGTATTTTTTGTGCTTATTGCTCTGATTTCACTGTCTCCCTTATTTCTGTTTGATTCTCTATTGTACTTAATTTTACTAACTCGTGTAACATTCAATAAAGTAGAAGTTTGGTCTTTGATTTTGGGGTGGGTGGGCATGTAAAATATAAGTTTTGCACATAGCTATTGAATTGCTTTGAGTTTATTTTCATCGTCCTTTTAGTCTATTGCTTGATTTCATAGTTCCCTTATTTCTCTGTTGAAACTAGAGTAAGTCTAGTTTTGACACTTAGGGTGGTTATTCATTGAATTTTGTGTAAGTGAAATAAATATAAGTAAAACATACGGTATTATTTTTCTTTGTTGAATCCTTGAATAAATGGCAGGATTTAATGTTATGTAGCGTGAATTTACTCGTTACAGCTGGTAAAACAATATTTTGCACAACTACGGCATTACGAAGGTTTATTTATGACGTTCAAGGTGTTTTTGGATAAAAATAAGGTTTCTGGAGGGTTGCCCTGTATTTAATACCATTCATTCTTCTTGATGAAATAGATTATAATATTACTGTTACGACTTTATGTAAGCTAATTTAGGGGAAAGAGAACTTGAATTGAATATAGACTTCTGCTTTTTGAGTATTTGTTCCTCGAATTCTTGCAGCATGCTGACGTGTGCTGGTAAAACAACATTGATTTTTAGAAGATATGACAATGACAATGAAATAGAATTTTTCTAAGTACGTCACAATTCGGAGGGATGATGATGCCTTTTGAAGGACATTCTTCGCAGCAGTGTTGTCAGTTTCGTAATAAGAAATTTCCCGATGCAAAGCTCTGAAATTTCCCGATTTGACCGAAAATTTCCTACCAAATTAAATGAATGAGTTTACCACATTGTAGTGGTTTAACTAATTAAATTGGAATTTGCTTTATGTACTTTTGGGAAACTTGGCTTGGGCCTAATGTTGAAGGTATTGGTCAGGAATTTTCTTAAGGTACGATCCGGCATTTACCTGCTGAAGCCGAGGAAAACTGGAAAGTCTCCGTCAGGATCGTCACCGGTGGGCTGTGTGTAGTTTATTTCTTGCGGTCGCATTCATAGCAACCTCAGTTGCAAAGTCATGCTTTACTTTAGCCTGACGTAAAATTGTATAAACAAAGTGTGTAACAAATGTGGCTGTTGCGAACACCTTTTTAGAGGAATGTTCTTGATTTGTTTATTAGTTGAACAGGAATCTTTGGTCTAAGGCCATAACATCTGAAAGTCTCGACAAGGGGAGTAAGAATGTGAAAACTAGCGCTAGTAAACACATTTGTTTACGCACCATCTCGGTATTCATCTAGGTGAAACAAAACCCTTATTCAGGATGGGCGGCAGCTAGAATCGTACCCAGGATCTCCAGTTTACCTTACACCAGCACTGATTTTTAACGTCTGCTATTTTTTCATTTCCTAAGTGACAATAACCAACAAACAAAGTATAACAAGAAAACTGTTTTTATTTATAGAGAAAATAATGATAAAGAAAAAGGTAAACAAATTGCATTCTGCAATGCACTCCTTTCAACATATTTTGTTTAAAGTGAACTGTAAGCTTGCTGATCGGCTTCCTCGCCGAGCTTGCCTCTTATATTTTATCATTAATGAGAAGCAGCCATTGCGGCTCAGGTCCGGATAGGGTAAGGCAAATTATGTGGGAAGGAGTCAGTGTTTTTTCTTTTAATTTTAACCAAGGTTTCTGGAACTTCTGTTCTTATTTTCAACAATGAGGTTCTGCTCGAAACTAGCCCTATGTTTCGCCTTCCTATTAGACTCAATGTGTTCCTTAATACTGTCAAGCATTCGTTTGCTTAACAAATTTGCTTGGTGCGTTGGAGCCGTAAGCACGTTTGAGGGAATAGTGAGGCGTTTGCATTGACACTAGCATTAACCTTGGGAGACTTATTTTCAATTGACATTTTCTTCATTTGTTATAACACACTACCGTTAAACTCAGGTTGTAATTACCTCAGGCCCTTCAGTTGTTATTTGTTAAGTTGTTAAATCAAACCGGAATCAAGTGAGATAATAATGTAGATGATTTATAAAAAAACATTACCGAAAACATTCTGGGTTTTGAGCATATTGAATTTCTTGGCTCAAGTTATGGTAGGTTATGCAAAATATTTAGTCAGAAGTCACAGTACAGAAATAGCTTAATTTTATTTAGGGCCTTCAGACAGCTTTGGCTATTACCTAAAAAGGTAAGTTTTGAATCTGATTAAAATTACGTGGATCAGGTCGAGTTAGGTTAGGGGAAGGTTACCACCGTTTTCACCGGCCATGTCTTAACCTGAAGGTACCATTCATAGCAAATGACTAGTATTAGCGAGTGAATGTCATAAACGAACCCACCTACAGTTATTGGTAAAGTAGCTTCCGAAGCAGCCCCGCCAGCATCAGAGTGCCAGATTCGTAGTAGGAAACGCTAATTTCCTGGACAGTTCGAGATCAGATCTTAGTACATTTTTGGGATTTTTGTAACTTGTAAACTACTTTTTTTTAAAAAAAACTCGTGTGATTACTCAGAGTGCTTGCAATTGACAGCGTGCTATTGGACTAAACTGTGTTGCAATGATCTTCTAGTGCAGAAACCCTCCGGTCCACTCATGATTCCCCCATCATTTGCAAAAAATACCCCGAGAAAACAGAAAATTGTTTGTTTCAACAGCAAACTCGTGGTATAGCAGTGAACAGCAAGTTCAGTTGCGTAGTATGGTACCCCTCTAAGAACACCCACTCCAAAATGACACTTTCTAAATAATCATAGGATGTAGAAAAGGAGTATAGCGTTTTGAAAGGTAATAGCAAACCGTAGTATTTGACAACACGTTACAATCCTCCTCGACTTCCCCTACCTCTCTACGAAAATCGAGTAACACTTAAAATTCAAAAATATAAAATAGTCTAATTTAGTGCCAAACAAAAATACTTTGAGAGATAAACCTTTGGTATGTGTTGTGAGCCTCCCTCCCTCCTTCTCCCTCCCCTCTATGAAAATCGATTAACACTCAAATTTCAAAGATGGATAAAATAGTCGAGTTTGGTGTCAGACCAAAAGTACTTTGAGTGTTAAGAGCTTTGGTATATATTACAAGCATCTACCACAAAACCCTTTCCCTGACATCCCCTAAAATACTAACTTTGGAAGTACAAATATTAGACACCCAAGTCTTATTATACTTGTCATTGGAACATTAGGTAAGCATCTACCACGTACCCCCTAAAAATTAAAAAAATGTTAAACTTAATCGAATCAGAATATACCTTTTGATTTCGACCTTTTAAAGAAAATAATAGAAACAAGCTACAATTACTATTAAGTTGATTAAAATGGCGTATGTTACCTGCTTTGGATGAGATTTGTGTTATAAATTAGATCATCTTTTGATTTAGAGAATATTTGAAGGACATGATATTCAACTATTTGTTATGCACGAATAGCTAAGCAGACATGAAACGTCCATTATATTATGGTATTTGCAGAAGTTAATTAAAGTGTTCTACGTAACCCTTTAAAGAAATATCAAGTGCCAGTCAGTTCACTCATTTAAGAAATCTTCAAGGAATCTTGTGTTAGCTTTAGTGATCTCTCTAGTTCATTTACGAGAATCGAACAATATCCAGACATTTGAAATTCAAAATTTTAATCTGTTCGAAATAGTCTTTGAAAATAACTATAAATGCTAATACAAACCCTATTCGAAAAGGTCAATCTTGAAAACAACTTAATGCGCAGGAACGAGGACGCTGTTTTAACGGGTTGGGACGTCGCGTGGGTTGCCATTTGTAGTTTGTCGGCTTTAGAGTAAGTGCCTACATTTGTCAGCTTACTTCTTTGCCTAAGATTGCTTCGTTGGTTTTCAGATCTGCTGAATTACTTCTCTGCGTCGATCATAAGTTGAGGCATCTTGAAGATCTGCTTACTGTATCTACACCACATTGACAATCACCTTCGAACTTGAGATTGCATATCTGGTCCTTTTTGTTGAGTGTAAGTATTTTAGTTTTCTTTATTAAGCTATTATAAGAAGTTCAATTTTCTTCAAAGAAACTTTTAGAGCATTAATAGCAGCTTGTAACTTAATTTTTTTTAAATTTGCGTCATCATAATACAACGCGGAACAAATATCTGTTGTATTATGTACATTAATGAACAACGAATTTACCAAACATTGAAAGAGGGTGCTCGTGATATAAATACATTTACACTTCTCTGATCTTAATCGGCTTTGTTCTCAGCAAAAAGCTGTATATACATTTCTAGGGCACTGAATTTTTTAACTATATTCGTGAAATTTCTGCACCACCTCAGCCTAGTGATATTAGTTAACAAGCCTATTCACCGCTTTCACCCTTTATCAGTAGCGAGGACATAGACTATTTCATGGCTAATATTCAGGGTGGCTATGATCTGCATGATAATATATTGAATCATATCACACACGTTAATGCTGTGGTTCGGGAACGGTCAATAGACCAGTGGACCGAGTATAGTTTTAGGGACCTGATCACTAGCATTAATGTTCGAGTCCAGTCCATGCGATAATCAAGAGGTAGAAGACATTGTAAATGAGGTAACAGAAGAGTATATGATCTGCAAGATAATTTTGTGCCTGTAGCAGGACCATCCCGGGAAGAGCCTCTAAGTGAATCTCTTGAATACCGACTTTTCTAGTCTCAGAATTAGACTTAAAGGATATTGGTATTGAAGAATCGTATGCTTTATATGGTTTAGAAGAATCGGTGTGGCAATATTCGGAACCATCAGAGAAACTGAAAATTAGGGCCCAACAATTATAAGGAAGTGGCGGAGATCAGAGTTTTGAAATTATTTCAAGACATAACCGTCATTACCATATGTTTAAAGTAGAATGTCGCGGGATCACATTAAAACCCAATCCAAATGAATCCATTAACGAGCCTGAAAGCTATGTTAGTGATAATCCAGCTATTTCCATTCGCACTCGATCAAAATTTCCCAGATATCCCGGATCACTATTTCGTTGGATTATCCATTGAGAGTGATAATTGTAATATTGGGAAGGAATTTTAGTTCCTTGGAGGAGAAGTCTGCTAAACAAAAAGGTAATTTTTCAAAAAATTGAAAACGTTTTGAACTGTAATGAAACATTTCTAATGTCACAACAAATAAAAATCAAAATTCACATTGTCCTTAGTAGGATAGGAAAAGGAAGTAAAATAAATGACGTAGAAAAGTTTGCTGACCTCGGCACCTTCCTCGAGAAACATCATTTGCCCTCATCAACTTTACTACTTACCTGAGGCATTGGTTAGGCCCGTGCCAAGGCAATTGGGAATTACAAGGAAGTACAAGATTTGAAGGATTTGAAAAGATATCCATATTTTTGGATCAATGAGGCCAAGAAATTAACGAAAAATACAAGTATTAACATTGAAGAATTATAAGGGTTACACAATAGATTAAATGAAAAAATTCAAGGAGACTTAAGTCCGCAATATCAGATCGTACCCTATGAGAGAGATGACGAATCACACGAAGCAATTAAAACGTTTACTGGCCCTGTTGCGCGGAATAAACTCTACATTTAATATAGGGGTCACCACTATAGCACCATTAATTTTATTACTAGGTTTTTACGAACATATGCTTAATGCACTATTTACCTAGAGGGATGTCACAATCTGCAGCAACATCGCGGTAAGGGAAGGTGTAATTACTCAGCTACAAAAGATGAACAATAAACAGGTGACAATATAAAATCTAATGATTGCAGCAGAAATTTCCCTTCATTAAGTCTTTTCGATAACCATGATGTAGTTCCTCAACGCGGTAAATATTCAGTGTGTATGTAATTTATGTTTTGTCGCACATATTTATGTATTAAACTATTGTAATTTATGTTTTGTAGTGTACGACATGCGCACACGTAAACAGGCTCATGAGCGTGGAGAAAGGAAATGTAAACACTGTGATATTTAGTTTTATGTCATCATCAGTTTTTTGTGAAAAAAACTAGGTCAAGATTGAGATAAACTCTCTTTGTTTAGCCTATGATTTTGAATCTATGTTAACAGCTCCTAATGAGAAAAGAGAACGGGAGCATTTTGCGAACCTGTTCTGTGTAACTCATAAGTGTCAGGTGTGTGAAGATAAGGAAGAAAATTCCAGATGTATGTATCGTAAGAAAATGGCGGTCTACGTGATTTCACGTTCCAAAACTTATCGGAAATCATAAAACATGCATTACTAGAGTGGCGTGTATTTCATAAGATCGTAATCTTAGGTCATAATGATTGGCGCTACGACTTATTCAAGACAATCATTGAAGAGCAGAAAAGCAACTCATATTCGCATAATCATACAAGGACAAAATAATACTTACGTTTAGGTACGAATATTATCTATCGAGATAAGAGTCTTCATTTCGACGTGAAGCTCTCCAATTTAGCAAGGACTATAGAATTACAAGATAATTTGTAAACGAGAGATTTTCTATATCTATTCAGTACTGCGCAAAGTCAGAATTATAAAAGAGCCATGACACATTTCTATTATTTTAATCCTGAAAGGAAAAGGTTAAGAAAATAAAGCATTAAAGCAATTGTACGATGAATGTGTGAAATCAGACAAGGAATTTGATTTCAAAATGAATTGCTTCAATGCTGTGAAGAAGACGTACGTATTCGCACAGCGTCAGTTATACAATTGTAAAATTCAATCCAAAAATATACAAACGATATTCCATGTTTCATTACATCTTTCAGTTTTGCAAGTTTGGCTATTTTTTAAAATCAATGAACTTGCATGAGGAGACAATATCCATCATACCCCTGTGCTGGGCTTTGAACATAGGATTCATCAAAGCCAAAAGGTTTTATAATGACTCTAATATATGGTAGATAAGAAAGGTAACAATTCGCCATTCCGCTAATGAAGGCGAGAAAAAATTGGTGAGTATAAAGTAGATGTTTTGACAGATAATAATAATGTCTGAGATTTCAATGGACGTCACTGGCAAGGCCAAGGGTGCTATCCAGGTCTTAGAGGTTGAGAATTGATGGTGGCGAGACTTTTGAGCATCGTTCGGAGAGAATCTAAGCAACGAGTGAATATCGGTAAAACAGGATTTCAGGTAGAGGAAATATGGGAATGTGACTTGGGCAGGAAAGTAAAGGAGGATAAGGACGTTCAAAACTTTATTAAAACCAAATGTCAAAATATTCCTGAAAGTTCAATCCCTAGACAGGCATTCAAGGCAAGTCTCTAGTAGTTTCTACAAATGCACAGACAATGGATATCTAGAATACCTCGACGTCACTTCCTTGTACCCTTGAGTTATGTCGAAGAAATCTTTTCTTATTGGCATGTCCGAGATTAATAAATAGTTCCCCATATCCAGCACGGATAAATGGGCTCATTTACTGTACCATCGTTAAAAGTGATTGTCTTACTCTTTACTTGCAATAATCGTCTCATGTTTGGCCTTTGCCGTACATGCATGGAACAGCAGCATGTAGGAGGATGTCATCACACTCGAGAGGAGCATTGACTAACCGGAAATTTTTATTCTCCTGAAATGCAAAAAGTTTTTGAATTGGGTTATCAAGTTGAAAAATATATGGAATTTGGGAATTTGAAGTGAAGACAGATCTGTTTAAAGATTATGAGGGGTCATTCCTAAAATGAAACAAGAATTCAATGGTTTCCCAGAGAAGAATATGAGAGAGTAAACAAAAAGAAAATATGTAGTAAATTGTGAGAAGAATCAGGAAATAAAACTAAATTATGAAAATATAAAAGTAAATAAAAGATTGAGATATATTTCAAAAATATTTTGATCTCGCTTTTTCGAAAACGGGGCAACGAACATAAACCAAAACAGTCAACAACCCAGAAACTTTCCTGACATTATTGGTTTCGACCCAATTTGAAGTTCAGACAGTTGCACCTGTTGGAAAAGAAAATTTACATCTGTAACCTACAAAGATGAAAAAAGTCAGAAGAAGAATTTGGAATTTTCGAATGTATGTTTAGCAGCTTTCATAAGCCGATGGGCCCGTTTACGACTTGATGAATAATTGGAAACTGTAGGGTATGATCTGATTATTTTTGTGACCCTGATGCCATTATATTTGTACAGAAGCGGAATGAAAAAGCCCTGCTTCATTCAGGCAATTATTTAGTACAGCTGACAAAATACCAAAGTTTTGGTAATGTTTATTTTTATTGAAATATTATGGGCCCGAAAGATTATGCGTACTGGATACGAAATTTAGCTACAGGGGAAGTAAAAGAAGTTTTAAAATTCGGGGAATACCATTAAATTATAGAACGCGACAGAACATTAATTTTTATTTGTTTTATGATTTGGTTACAGGAAAGACAGAAAAGAATGTTTTTAATCATATTATCTGTAAGAAACCCGGTTTTGTCACCGTTTCTAGAGATGAACATAAAAACCATCAAGTAAGGAAAAACAAACGAAGAGAAATAAACCAAGATATAACTACTGCGAATTATAGAACACTGCCTTGTGGTTATTGAAAGGGTTAGTATATCTTAATATTTTTCGTATTGTTTTGTAAACTAGACGTTAAAATTCAAAGACAAAATGTTTTATGTAAAGTTTAATGGAATTGTTCGGTGCTATGGCTATATTAAATTCCTAATTTAAGTATCAAGAACATTTTATTTCATCAAGGTATTCCAGGTATGTCTAATTTTGAATTTAAACCCAACTCATAATTAATTTTAGATTATTTCATAAATGAAACCAATGCTGATGTTGCAAATTTATTTACCAAGTTCGCCCATTATAAAAGGTTATCGGTAATCTTCATCGTACAAAACTTGTTTCCTAAAGGTAAACATTCCAGCCATACTTCTTTAAATGCTTACTATACTGTCGTACTTAAAAATCCTCGCGACAAATTACAGATTGAATATCTATCTCGACAAATGATGCCTCGCCATAGGAAAGCAGATGTAGAAATATTTGAAAAAGTCACTATGATACCCCACAGCTTCGTGTTATTTGATCCAACCCAACAGAACCATGATGCATTGCGTATACGTTCAAATATCTTACCGGATGAGACTATGCATGTGTACACACGTGTAAAAGAAATGAACATGGCAATATTCATCAGTCGTTAACGAGATTTCGAGCATAAATCATCATTTCAAGGAGCTCCGTGTGCTGTGTAAATCAAGGGCAAGAAGTACAAATTATTATTGCAAAGGGCATGTGAGAGTCTCATACATACAGTGGCTCAGTTGGTTAAAAATATGATAGAAACGCAATATCCATTTAACTTTTTGTCAGAAGCAAGGGTTATGTCATCACAAAAAGACGTTACATGCTCTGTCTCTTACTTGTTCCTCTTTGATAGCTAAAGAGAAACAGTTAACAAAAAGCGTGGTGGTTTGTTACCATTATTAGCGCTGTAGCTGGCTGATTATTTAGTCGTTAGGATGTTACAATTTCAAAAAATGGTTCTCGTTCCCGAACAGGCATTGGCACTAATAATTTTGTCCATAAAATCAAGTGCATCGCATCCGGAAAGATTAGATCACGACATGCAAGATATTTTAAATCGTAGTGATCTTTCCACATAAGAAAGGGCAAATGTATCAGCAAGCATTAGATAGGTACTTACAACATACCCCTCAAGGAACTAAACTTATAGCATTACCATTAGTGGATTTAGACTCGGCATCATCAGCAGCAACTAGTCTATTGTCTCAATTTATTATTTACCCTGTTCCAAAACCTAAGTAGGAAAACTGCAGTATTATTAAATCTCAAGTACGCATCCAATGCGATCCAATATATCAATTGATCATAACATTCTTCCAGGTACAAACATTATCGATCTTGTAAATCAAGTGGCGAAAATAGATGCACTAAGAATTTTACCTGGCATCCATACAATCAAGCAGTTGGTGCAGGAAATTAATATTCCTAAAGAACTCATAAATTTTCAGCTTGGTGGTGCTGTACCTTAGCCCCCTATAAACCTAACAAAGAAAAAGTTAAAAAACGTAAATCAAAAAGTCCTTTAAAGTATTACGAAAAAGAATAACAGCGTACGCAATCCTTTGAAAACACATTTAAGAATTAGAATAAATATAAATTTTATACATGTAATTAAGTAAATTCTAGTATGCATATACAGATCCAGTGTCTTTAGAAAATGTTTCCTAATTACGTAAGAAATCAAAATTTTCATCAAAATCAGTTCATAAATTGTTAACATCTGAAGATACTAATACTTTACATGAACCCGTCAGTAAAAGGTTTCCTCGATGTAAGTGATCCAAATGAACTTGTCCAAATGGATTTAGCAGACATGCAGCAGTTTGCAAAGTATAATGATGGGTACAGATACATTTTGTGGGCAATTGATGAATTTTCGCGATATGTTATTTTTTTTTCATATTTTAAGCTATCTAAAATAACGAAATCTAACAAAACGCACCTCACCATATCGAATCTTAGCCAAAAGGGAAAAATTAACAAATTATATTGACAAATTAAGAGTAGAAAATATCACTGATTCCGCTATAAACCCCCGTGTGAGGCTGTCATCCTGAAATCCTCGAACGCACCCTAACTTTAATTTTTTACGAGCAAGAATCTATAGAAACCGTACAAAACACGTCTTACAATCTCATAGCTTTGGCTTTACACCTCCCACAAACTGAAAATCCTTGGAAGGGATATGAAGTTATTACAATAGAGCATTATTTAATTAAGGCTCTATTGTGCTCTATTATCCTAACCTAGTACTTTTGTGAAAGGGTTTCGTTCGCTCGTCAATGACGGCCAGTGATTCTGCCGGACACCCCCACATTCCTCAAAATTTTCCAGTATTCTTCAACATTAAAACTTTTATAATCACAAATCGGTAGAAAGCGTTCAAATCTTCTTTACACCCTCCCAACTATGATTTTACACTGAAAATCCTGGTGGAATACCTCAGGACGGCGCCAAGATAGAAAGCCTGGAAGTCTACACTATGTCATTTGACTTAGTTGACTTAAACTATGACGCTGGGACTAGTCTACAGCGTCGTGACTGGGTTTGAACTTGGGAAACCGGATCCTCAAAAACGCGATCGACCGTGTCAGTCCACGTGTGTCCGCTAGAGGGCGTTAAAGTTTGGAGCAAGTGGAAAATATTCGGGGCAGCCTCTGCCACGGCTCCCGCAGTTTCGGTTCGAAGAGGCATTTATTACTCAAAATATATACATGGACATAGCTGACAGTGCTGACAAAGAGTGCAAAGCCACAATACCGTGTAAGAAAGAGTTTGGCAGATATAAGTCAGTACTTGTCTCCACAACTGCAAGGGAAGCTTTTCTACAAAGTGAATAAAACAAAAGGAGGGTCAAAATAGGCACACAGAGCAACCTCAAAATTACACTCCAGTGTCAAATGCCACTTTATTTTACACTCGTAAGGTTTCTGAAGGTTATGTATAGGAACATACGTAGAGAGCGGGGTCTTGGGTGTCCGGACTCCACCCCCGAAATTCAGATTTTTGTGAGATTAGTATAATTTTTTGCGTGTGCTTTTGAACGTTACCCTGATATATCTTCTTTTGTTTTGTGTGCCTATTGTGATTCTTCCTTCTGTTTTACTCACTTTGTGGAAAACTCTCACTTACATTTATGAAGACAAATACTGCACTATATCTGGCAAACTATTTGTTACACGGTAGAGTGGCTTTCCAGTCTTTGTCAGAACTGTCAGCTATGTTATGTAGATATTTTAGTAAGAAATGTCTGTTCAAACCGAAACTGCGGGAGCCATTCCCGCCGCTGTCTGCCCCTTTCTCCAACTTTAACGCCCTCTAGTGGACAAACGAGGCCTTACACGGTCGAATTACTTTGAGGCATTATCAGCGTCAGGGAACGAATATCTATACGAAGTCTTATCAAAAAAATTCCTGTTCGAACTCAAATATTTCCCCTGTTAGAAATTTTGAATTTCAAGAAATGTAACGTATTGTACAGCTCATTTTACACGTTTATCTTGCAGGCGTTTAAGTTATCATAGCAGCTTAGCATTTTTCTGTAAGTTCTAGGAGACGCTATTGAAACATTTTGCTTCAGTTTTCATATTCTCTCCGATTACGATGATATAGAACAGTGAAAGTTATTCCAATATAATAACTACGTATTTATATCCATGATTTCAAATATCCGAGGTAGTCAAACCAAGATCGCCCCATCGATATCGCAGCTACGCGTCTCTACACCTTATGTTTTACACAATATATTTTTGACACGGCTTCGTGTAGGATGGACACTAGTCGAACCAGAGGTAATTTCCTCGAGTCAAGTTTCGAGTCGATTCACTGTTTTTTGGGTCGATTTTCTAGTCGAGTTGAGTTTGCTTTTTGGTTCGCTTGTGCGACTCGTTTTGGCTCGTTTTTAGTACATATAAAATAAGCCAAAAATAAACACCAAAAAAGAAAAATTCCTGCATTCATGAAACTTTGGTAAAAAGTTACCTTATACATGAGGTTCACAAAACAGAATAGTGCACAAAAATTCTAGCGGACATGAGTGTTTTTGGAGGGGGAGGGGGAAAGTACTGGAATTCCACTGTTGCGTGAAATAGGCGTGTGGGGAGTTGTCGATTTATAGGTTTTCTGGTACGCTGAATCGAATGAAAACATAATCAAATCAAGAAAAATGCAGAGACTCTCTTCATGTTATTCAGAAATTCCGGAAAGTTTCAATGTAACTTCTCCAATCATCATCCCGTGACAAGAAAACCACCCTCAGTTCCGATGTTTTTATACATAT
>JAGDQP010008625.1:38648-62255 GCA_022664845.1 Lepisma saccharinum | reverse complement strand
CCGAGGATGGTGCTTAGGGGTGAGATAGGTTTCATTGAGTGCAAAGGCTGTAACGTGTTCGTCCTTTAGTAGCTGTTCAAAGACTGTTTTATGAGTTGTTAAGGATCGAATGTTTAAGAAAAGAAAGGTAGCTGTCATGATGATTAAAGTGCAGGCCATTCTGAGTCATTTAGAGAGATCGATTGTATGGAGAAGTGTGCGTATGGTCCAGTGTAGGTAGCGGAGAGATGTAATCCAAAGAGTTGTTTTGCTGTATTGTCTATTTGCGTGAGTATATGATGACGGAGAAAAGGATGAACATTTTGAAGTACAATGGTGGTGAAACGGAGTAAGTCTTCAACAGTGATGGGTTCTTTTAATGAATTTGTGGGAGCAGTAGCAGTATCAGTGGTACGAATAGGTACTGTAAGTTCTGGTTTCTCAGGGATAGGTTCTGGCTTCTGAAGACATTTGTAGCTATACGTTGGATGGTTTTTCTGACAGGTGTTACAAGATGGAGGCTTTTGAAGATTCGTGCAGTTTGATGTAGCATGATTTTCATTGCAGTGTCCACAAATGGGTGCGTTTGGACAATCTTTGGTGTTATGAGAATTATATGCTTGACAGCGTTCGCATCTGAGAGGTATAGGGGCTGCTGTACGAGATGGCTCAACACGGTGTCGACGTCTGTAGATGTAAGCCCCGTTTTGAAGTAGATCGTCAATTGTCTCCTTGGAGTCAGACAGAACTCGAACTAAGTAAGTTGGACCTTCTTTGCACATAATTCTGATGACACGTTTGACTTCATAACATTCAAAGCGGAGTTCATCCAGAATTTCGTCATCGGTATATGTTAGTGGTACTCCTTTGAGAACTACAGAGAGAGTAGGGGAGCGACGAGGAGGAGGTTGTTGCTTTTTTGTAGTAGGAGTTAAGGATTGAAGATTGGCAGTAGGTCCAAAAATGGTATAGGAGACTTTGTTTAAGATCGTACGAGCAAGATTTGGATCTGGTGATTTGATGAGGATTCCATTTCGCGTGAAGACAATTTCCTGTATGTTTGCTCTTGGATAGTATTTCTGAAGTTGTATCAAAACGTGCTTTGGATTGGAGAATTTCGGATCAGCATTTGTAAGAAGAAAATTGAAGATCGGTGGATGGTCATTGCCAGGAGTAGAAAAATCCATTGCTGATGAGTCTGCATCGTTGTTGTCATGGTTAGATTGAACAGGAGATCTAGATCGATTACGCTGTTCTTTCAGTTTGCTAGAATGAAGATCGTCCCCTGATCTTTTAGAAGAGTTGTTGTCCATGCTGATCTTTGTCACCCTGTTCCCGTGCGAGTTTTCGGGGGGTGGAGGCATGGCCGAAGCCATAAGAGAGGGAAACTCTCTTGAAGACGAGAGAGCTAATCGTCAAACAGTCTCAATGAAATGAATGAGATGATAAGAACCACTGTGGCTCCCCTAAGAGGCAACAATCCGTGCTCTTGGTGATGTTGACTTGTGGTAACCACGAAGTCCTCCACAAAACTCAATCAAAAAACTGGTACTCTTACTGTTTGGCAACAGTGTCTTTCCCAGATAGGTAAAAGTTGTTGATAGGAAAATATTATAAATATTAAAACAAGGTTTGGTCAAAATATTGTTGCGAGTGTCGGGATAAATCTGCGTTAATACTGCATTAAACATAAATTAAGTTTTATGCAAAACAAAAGAGAAATGAAAAAGGAAAAATTATAATTAAAGTGTGTACCAAAAAAAATTCCGCAGCTACACGCCTCATCTTTGTATCATAAAACTACAAAGATTTTTGTTGCTGCCATCTAGCGAGAAATCCAAAAGTCACAAAATTATAAAATCATGCCTCAATTCCCAGTTGCGACCCTTAGAAGGGCGATTTTCTTAGGAATTTTATTAAAAATGTGCTTAGCACATGCAAGAGAAGTGATCTTCATTAAATTTGTATAAGTTGATTTTTTTGCCCCACCCTACAGTGTACAGGTCAAAGAAGAAGCTGTCAGTTAGTTACCTATTCGATTTAAAACTATGAACACATGTAGCGTGCTGGAGAACTTTAAATCGCATTCTCTTCGTACCGGTACAGCATCAATTCATACCAATACATTCTGCCCATGTCCCCTCATAAAGATGTGAATTGTTGATAACAACATGGTGGATGCATTCTAAAGACAACCATTCTTTCTTCCCTAAAAAGACTTGTCTTAAAAACTCACCCTTTCTTGACAGCTTAGACGAGAGTACAAAAGATAAACCAAGCTTTTGTTACGTGGCGTGTTTCTGAAATATCCGTATGGAAATTTTGACCTAGAAAAAGAAAAGATTAAAGTTTTAAAAAAAAAATCGTCATTGAAATATAAGAAAGAATAAAGGTTCAAGAAGAATGAAATATGACTTCCTGCGGATAAACGTGATCTGAAGATGTCGCTACTAACGCAATATCCAATATCCTGTTCTTTTCTTATTTTTCTTTCTGTATTATTCGTTTGATTTCCACTGAAATGTTGTTGACTGCTCACGAGCTTTCGTGAGCAAAATAACATTCTCTTGCTTCTCAGAGGATATTAAAAGAAAATAACCTTTTGTTAAACTAACTCCTACGTAGCTAGAAGTATTATCAAACAAGAAATGGAAACTCACAAATTACATTTTCTGCGAAGAACGAGAAAAAAAAGTCCCATACAGTTCAGTAGTAAATAGTCAACAGTGAATTTGATTTGAAATTTCTTTGATTGATTTTTCCTTTTTATTTTAACAAAAAGGACATCCGTATTTGCTGTTGTATTTTTAAAAAAATGTTATTTAAAGATAAAATATGGAAGGCCGAGAATTGATCAGAATGTAATGTTTCCATCAATAACACTGGTGAACAATAACAAATAAATCCGCCATATTGGATTGAGGTCATTTGAAAAAAAAATGACAAGTGAATCCTGTGACATTGATCAACACAGGAATGTTCCCAAAAAGTCATTCCATATGTTAAATTTTACCTATGTGTTAGTGTCGGAGATAAATAAATAAATGAACACATGTACGAAGGTAACTCGTAACAGGTAGATCAAATCTAATGCCTAGAATGCTTTTTAGAGAAGTGTTGAAAATAGTAGCTTTGATGTGGCATTCCTTAGTATTTGTAGAACTTGAAAAGGTGTTGAATTCTCATCTGGTGGACATAAGGTCGTAGGAAGGGAAGATAAAAGGGCTTCTCGATATTTATTTGATATCTATTTTGGTAGGTAAGAACTCTGAAAGTTCGTATTGAGTACACAAGTGGGATGTGCAATCATGGACGGCGCCAGAATAAGATGTGTAGGGGAAAATCTGACTTAAACTTGTTACATTATATAGCCTGATAACGTAAAGAATTATATTTCATAGTAATATTACTTCTATACGCCTCTATAGTAAGAAATTGGTTTAGTTGGACCATTTATGACAAAACACAAGCTATCTTGTATTTTCTTTCAGAAAACTGAAGAAAAATTAAAGGCCTGAGCCAAAGATGCCTAAAGTCCATAAATAAATTCAATTCAATTTAATTTCGTGAATCAATAATGTATTTTTTATAATTAGTGGATAAGTCGTTATGCATGTGAGTTTAACGGAAACGAAAAACAAACCAGAGTAATAATAGTAAATGTACTACAATAACAATAGTTAAAAATCCTAGTAAACTCAGATGCGTAACTAACAACAGTAAATATTAATTTTCAAAAAAATATTATTAATGTCTTGTAAAATCGTTGCTCTTAATTTTTAAATATAATTATCTGTGTGCAACACAAAACCACGTAGTTATACAATTTCTGTAATATCGTCAATATTTCTATGAAACAACACATTTCTACCGATATCCTTGTATTTATTATACACCTCTTAGACAGTTTGGCATTTATATGTAATTGACTAACACTTCATGACTCACTATTCTTGATATAAAAGGATTATGCGTGGTTTTCTGAGGAAAGTGTAGAGATTGAATCTACAGAAAAAATTATAAGAACTTTTACTCAAATGAAAGAATAATTTCGGTATTTGTTATTAATTATATTTCTAAGGTAACTTTTAATTTGGCGCGAACTAGAAAATGCTCATTTGCATCTGATTGCTAATGAAGATATACACGTTGCAGTAGCAGAATTTACCTAGTTCAAGTTTAACATTTTTTAGTTTTACACATGTTTTTTTGTGTGTGTGTGTGTGTGTGTGTTATAACGGCATGAATTTTTGAGTGTTGAAGTTTTAATGTTAAATTCTAACCCAAACGATTACTAACGGGTTCTAACATTTCATTATTAAGAAAATCTTCACTCTATAGATTCAAACAACTTGATCTATCTTATATTATCAGGTGATATAGTCAGGTGATTATCTCATAAAATTTATTATAGTACCATGAGATGACTTTGTACAATAATTTAAAAAATGTCATATACCTAAATATTTGCCTTAAATATATGAATCGTGCGTAAGTGGAAAAAGAGGAACAAAATAAACGAGGGAGAAGTGATAATCCATAGAAGACGTATTAAGAAATTCCAACAGAAACGTATTGAAAATATTTGTTCCTATTAATTTTTTTTTGTGTGTAATTTGTAATAAGAAGTAGGAAGATAGGATTCATTGTAATGTATGCCTAGAGTGGGCAAATGAAAATTGTTGAGCCCTATGTGTTGATAAATTGTAAAATATTGTTAACAGTCTACAAGTCTCATTTGTAAAAGAAAAAAAAATCATATAATGTATTAAATTATATATAATAAATCTTAGAATACGATACAAATCTTACTAAATTTACATAAATTCAAGTTTCACTTGCGTTGTTCAGTGGCGAACAAAGTGAATTTTCATATATTACAGGTATGTACTAAATATATATCCTGTACTGCAGAAATCTATCAAATCGTTCTTCTATTCTTTGTTTTTCAATCATTTTTTTTCTTTCATTTTCATCTTTTATTGCGAAGATATAAAGTATTAAATAATCATTCCCTTAGCCAGGATTTTCGAAAAACGGGAGTGGGGGCACTGGTTGGCTCTTCAGCTCTTGTTCTATAATTAGCTTAGTGAGACGAGTATAATCAAAGACGTATTGACTAGATCCGCAGCTAAAATTTTGGAATGATTTGGTGGGTGGGGGGTAGTGAAAGTAACCAAGAATTAAGCGAACTGAATAGGCTTAAACAAAATTCAATGATGGCAAAATGTCATTGAATTTGGAGAGTTATTTTCTGCACCAAATGTGTTTACTAATTCTACGTGTTTACCCATCAGCGTTTTTCACGTGTGCCTATTCGTTAAAAATGTCGACAAAGTTGTAAGTAAACATGCTCTTGTTTTGATGGGATAACTTCAAACTTCACCTTAATAATCATTCTATCATATAACAGATGAGTAGTTGAAAATCAGGAATACTGCCTTACATAATACTGCAGGGAAGAAAATACGTTTTTGGGATCAAAGGAACGTATATAAAGTGTCATTCCTTATACCTGGTATTACAATATGCAGACGCTGCTTGTTTGTAGCTATTCGATTTAGAATATCCTCAACATTTAAATAAATATATTAACCACTGACGTGACATGCCGAAAGGCCCTGAGCCTGTCCCAACGCCATCTGTCCGCGTTTGGTGGAACTATGTCCACCCGTCCACCTGAGTGACGGATCGAGTGTGGCCGTTATGTCTTTATTCATGTGACTCCCCAGTTTGCCTCACGACGCTGGGTGAACGCCGAAAAGTAGGATTCCAGCCGGGAATTGAACCCGGGACCACGCGGACATGAGTCCAACGCTATAACCACTAGACTATGGAGCCGCATCCTCAACATTAACATAATCATTCATGCCGACCGGGTAGCCGTGTGGTCTAAGGAAGCCGTCGACTCGAAGGTGCCGGGTTCGAGTCCTGGCAGGGGCATGAGTGTTTGTGGATTTTAACTAGGTGCAAAGGGTCGAATCGTGACGGGTCGAAGACTGGCTCATATAAAATAAAGTTTACCCAAGTTCATCTTTATTCATAGATAAATGTGTCATAGACTATTTAGTATTTAATATGTCCTGTCATTGGAGAACGAAGATAATCTTTGAAGCGATGTTCTTCAAGCTTGTGAAACAATGTTTACTCGTCAGATGCACAGGTTGTAATGGTTAATGTTACGAGAATTTGCAACAGAGGGTAAACATTCGAACACACTAAAAAAAATGGCTTAATCAAAAATGACTACGTGAGTTTAATCTTACTCGTTTTTAGTGAAAAATGACTAAATAGGTTGTTGTAATTGACTACTTGCATGTAGTCTCGCCTAGTCAAACTTGAATAATGTATCCAGTCACAAGGAATGTAGGCTCTTTTATTCATTTTAATCGATTCGATATCGCTTGACATTTCAAGCAAACAAAACCTTGGAAAAAAACAGCAAAAGCACCAACCTTGACCCTTATAATGAGTTCTTGATGATAATTTTGATGATGATGATGACGATCAATATAATAACATTAATATTTAAATGTGTGAAGATATTTACGTATGTTTATATTACGTTATATCAATTTTTATTTTCTGTTTATATGTGTGGTCAACAGATGGCAGCACCTTTTAAAAAAAGGAAAACTAAGACACTGGATGTTTATTGTTTTTATTCAATCGGGTTATACTTTGCTGAATTAAATGTAGGATTTTTGTTTTCATATACTGCCATAAGTTTAAAGAAATTGCCTAAAGGATTTTTTAGAAAGAATGACACATGAGTGTGTATTCTATCACATATTAATGTGAAAATTTGTTACGAGTAATAGAAGAGCGATCCGAACAACACCTCCCCTACCTCTCTGCTGTGACGCTGTGAAAAATGCCAAGCCTATAACTTCCATTATCCTCAGCATTGTCCAAATGATCCAAAATGTGGCTACTGCACCGTACCTCACAAAACCAGATATTATAACAAACTTCAGTTACCTCCTAAGTGTAATACCTGTGGCGAATCCCATCCTACATTCAGCTATAAGTCTAAAGCCCGTCCTCAAATCGAACCAGACGCTCCAGCTTACATAGCACCTCTCCGACTACCAGAACCTGTACAGCAAGCAACCTCAGATCAACAGCGCATTACTGTCACACAAACCCTTTCTTTCCTTACTCTCACCCTCCAAAATATATTCCCATTCGACCGAGAAAAGATCCTACTACACATACAACATGCTGCCAAAGAAACCTTCCATGTTGATTTCAAAGCTACCTACTCTGATCCATACGTTCACTTCCACACCTCACCAGCCCCCTATCCTGACTGATTCATTACACCCTTTTCACTCGTTACCTCATTTCTCGTCTCTATCTATGCACAGTATTCATTAATGTTTATAAGGCCTCACTTGTCTTTCATTGCACTTAGAGTCGCCCCTAGGTAAGAAGAGTCAATCCTCATTTGTCTTCAATGTGTCAACGTGTTGTGGCGTCTAAGCACACTACATCCTCATCATTCATTCGTATCATTTTTCATCCTAATTTCCCTAAAAATATGATTATAAGCTAAGCTTATAATGTCCAGAATTGAAAGAAATAAATAAAGGGTACCAACCCTTAGCCCATCCACATTTCCTTTTCCCCCCATACATTCCTACACTCCACTTCCCGAAATAGAGGCGTAACCCTCTGGAGGGCGCTAGCCACTTCGGTGACAATCATTAAAAAAAAAAATCGAACAACACAATAGTCAACATTCTAGTTCAAGCACACCCACGAGACGGTGACTTTTTTCTCCCTCAGCGGGAATTTTTTTCATTGATATAGCATTATTATTGCAAAATGTTATTACTAGAAAGACAAAGACAAAGACAAACAAAGTGTAATTTTGACTAAATCTTTCTCAATTTTAACTACTATTCCCAGTTATTTGCTTACATTCCCAGTCATATTTGAATAATCATTCGCACTCAGATCTGAACATATATTGAGTCACTTTTGAGTATTTATTTAAGTCAAATAAAATGTCTGCGTGCCCTTCTTAAAATTGACATAAAATTAATCGGCGATTAAACCAGTGGATGATTTATTCAAAAATGACTAAATTTCTCTCGATTTTGACTAACCATTTTTCTGTGTGCAATTCCTTTTGAGAAGAGTACTTGGCTGTCAGCACTAGTACGAAGGTATTGCTCTAGAGAAAGTTTATTTCACTCCTTTTGCCTGGTCACCCACGCCACATGCGACCTGGCATTATCGGGAAGGAACAGTACACCTTTGCGATTCACCAATGCTGGCTCCTTCTGCTGCAGTGCCTGATATATACCTTCCAACTGTTGTGAGTACACGTCCCCAGTGATGACTTGAACCGGCAGTAGCAGCTCGTAGTGCAGCTTTTGGCGACTAGTCCACCAAATACAGATTACAGAGCATGATCTTGCGAGGGTGTAGAAGTGGTCTTGTGGTGTGAGACACAGGAGCCCGCGGTGATTGGTAACCAATGTCTGGCACGCTTGAAAACCTCATATAGAATCCAGTTCTTGTCACTGGTAAACACTCGATCAAATATGGGTATGTTACGGTGCCAAGAAAGCAACGACAAACAGGCCGTCATTTGTTGGTTATTGTTGGCTTGTGATAATGTGTGGGGTATCCACTTGCTCAACTTGTACGCCTTCCCTATGGGCTGCAGGTAAAGTCTGGAAGCGTTCGGCAAGCTCAACACACGTTTGGCTGCTGATTTGCTCTCCAGGGCTTGTGGGAACCACTGCGGGGTTCATCACACAGGAATAAATCTCCAGACTTAAGTTTCTGGAACCAATGCCTGGTGGTACGTTCGTTCATACAGGTAGTAGTGTCCCCAGTGGCTTGACGTATTCAGCGACTTGATTCGTCTGGGAACAAGTCCACCTTACAGTGATAAATCAGACAACTCTAAACGGGCTGCTTCTACATCTGTATTTGCCTTCCTCGCTACTCGAGCTATGACTGCTGTGAGTGCGCAAAGTGCCTCTCTTGGTCACAATCAATGTTCCCACTCACACCATAATTGTTTTTCCAGCATCTGAGGCACTTATTTCCGTATGAGTGATTACGTTTTCTCCCTGCAGCACATGTTTTTCTCCCAGCACTTCCGGTCATTTTGATTTACGATTAAAAATATGTGGGGAAGTGTTGTTTTCACATTTGGTTATTATTCTATCTGGCAAATCCATCGCACTTCACAAATAAATGTCGGTTCAATTTATCAAGGTGTTCTCTTGAACCGATAGTAATATTAATAATCGTTATATGTAAAATACTTTCATAAAAATTTTGTCCAGTCACCCAGTCGTTTCTAGTGGACCAATTTGTGTGATTTTCCTTTAAATGTTCATATTGCTTACTCCTTTATGAACCATTCTCATCCCTGTCCTCCTAACCAACTTTGAATATAAGAGAATTGAAATTTCGTTCCAAACATTTCTTATGGGCTGAAGAACCTTTGTCCAGTCGCCCAGCGATTTTAACTGGACCGATTTTCATGACTTTTTTTTTAATGTTTTTATTTATGCCTAGATATATTATGAAGTATTCGCATCTCTATCATCCGGACCTTTCCGGGGAAGTGTTTGTTGAACTACTTTGAAACACCAGGTTGAAGGTGCTTTTGAGTAAGTGGGCTGTTCGTGCAATGACTAACGTATCGGGCAACTTTTCTAGAGGTCCTGGGTTTTATTCCCTACCGGTGTTATTTTTTTTCTGATGCGTTTTCATAATTCTTTCTTCTCCTACTCTTCTATACTTAAAACAGTTTCAAAGTCCTTTTCCAATCGTTCAGTCATTATTAAGTAAAAAAATATGTAAGCTCAGCCAGAAGCACATGCATTTGCTAAATGTTTAGTATAAATAGGTAATGGTGTATATCCGTAAATGGATTCTGATGAGTAGCCATATTCTAGAACCTACTTCAGGGTATGGTATATTCTTTAATTACTGAAGATGAAACTGAACTTCTAGAATATCCCACTGAATTTTTGGAGAGGTTCGACACGAGAGGCTTACCACCATATATTCTAGAACTCAAAGAAGATTCTATTGGGGATGTTTATCGAGGAACTTGAATGTAGTACAAGCCTTATTGAATGGCATAAGATTAATTCTTCACAAAATGTATGATAACTTCTTAGATCTAAAGATTATCGATACAACTGGGGTTCATGTTGGCCAAAGAGTATTTCTTGCTTGCTTTCATTTATCGCCATCTGACACTTTTTTTTTTCATTTTCTTTTAAAAGAAGGAAGTTTCCAATTAGATTAGCATTCTGCATGACAATAAATAAGACTCTTGATATCGTAGACATATTTGTCCGAATCTGTTTTCAGTTTCTAGCCAGTTAGTTATGACTATCGCGTATGAGGTCTTTTGAGAATGTAAAAATTGAAGGTGACGTACTGCTAACGTTGTTTGGAAAGAAGTTTTGTAAATTTAAACATTGTTTTATATTGATTGTTCTATTAAAAGCTGTTTTATAGCTGTGTTTATCTTTTATCTTACAACATTCTTCTTTTCTAATACTTCATTATTTCTCTTCTTTTTTTAAATTTATCTATTTCCCTTGTTTTACAATGCTGCGGAGCAGCACGTGTACCCTAATAATACGATGAAGGAAGAGGCACCATGAATTACCATTAGCTTGAGGGGTCCGTGATTTGCAGAAGGTTGGAAACCACTAAAATATAGAATTGTGATTGAGTGAATAATTGATTTACGGAGAAGTTCAGAGAAGGAAACTTGTTTTCCGATATCTTTTCCTCGAAGAGTGGCAATTCAAGTGCAAAAGTTCCTAGAAGAAGAATATTAGTTAAGCATTCGTAATGCTCTGTGAAAAAAAAAGTCAGTTAGTGTATAATGTGTCAATTGTATGCTGCATAGGAGGACTTATTAAGGAGCAATTCAATGAAAGGTTGAATTAGATGGTGTCATGATCATGAACGTCATCATCATGATGATTCATATTCCTTCTCTGCAGAACATCACGATGATATCATTATTGGGTAAGGTTTGCAAGATTCTTAAAGTGCGTAGGCAGTATGAATTCTTAATTGACAATGACTGCAATTGCAATACGTAGTTCAGAACAACGTACAGGAAATTCACAATAAGATTACGGAATAAATATGAGGGAGGGTTGAGTTAAGGATCTTGGCACAGTTTTCGTCGTCTTTTGTTTGCTAGACAGTAGACACATGGCACGCCGTGACGCCAATCTAATCTCACATCTCTGTATAATTACCATTGCAGTTTAATTTCTACAACCCACTAGTATAAAATATCTTGCAAATTAACGGGGGATGAGGGCAAAATTCTCCCTGTGAGTCTGCATATGGACGCATGTATATATAATGAAAATTATTAGATTCATCAGGTGATTTTTCTTATCAAAAACATTTCATCCCTCCTCCCCTTGTAAAAATTACTTAATTCGCACACTTGTCCTACACCCCTTGAGCTATAAACCTACAACCATCTTTAATACAGTGTAAAAACGGTCGGTTTTACGGTGACACAACTCAGTATGAAAATTTTGGGAATGTTGTTTTTGTTTCACATATCTAGTAATGTTTCAGATAAATGTAAGTATTTGCAGTAATCCTGCTGTGGCTGAAAAGTGTCTGGCAAAAACATCGAGAGATTTCTTTTGTTTTTGAGGTTCTCATTTTCCCGTTCCAGGGTGATTCTCGCACATGCGCAGATAGAAAAAACTGTTTCTTATCGTAATCAAACATGCACTTCTCATCAAGTGTTTGCTGCAACCATTTTAATCACATATTTTAAAGAAATGGAAAATATTCTAAGTGAATGGAGATTGCGATCCCTACTTGACAAATAGAAAAAGTTATTAAAGCCTGGCGTAAGTCGCAGGAGTAACTTTGTTTTCGTGGTTCGAGCAACGATGACCTTCTATACTGTTCTGATGTATTGATTTCTTCAGTGGCAATTTTTCAGTCACTAACACACTAGATATCTAACTGATGAACCCGTATTAAAATCTCAATTGAGGTTACTATTTTATCCCGAGACCTGCAAGATGCCTGTTTTTTATACCTAACCTATAAACAGGTTTTTATGCCTGTTTTTCATAAGTTAAAGGGAATTTCCAGGCAGGTCTAATCATTGGCAAATTTATGGGCAGTCATTTCAGAATGCCTTAAAATGTTTCATTCTAAACGATAGCTTTTAAAGTAATTGTCCCTCCAGCACCACCACCAGGGACTCTCTCCTAAATCCGCCCAAAGGTCTAATCGTTTCAAATTGCTTTTTCAAAACTTGGATGCACCAAAAATCCTGATGTGCTTATAACAATTTCAATAAAACAACTGATGCCAAGGTAAAGTTCATTCAAATGCTTCATATATTGAGCCGTGTATAATTCACTGCGTGTTATAAGGCCTCCCTCATTTTTGTCAACAAATCTCGGTCAACCAGAGGGTTCGAAATGGACCGGAACAAACCGGAACGCTGTTCCGGTTCGTAAATATCTGGAACCTCCCTGTTCCGTCTCGTCAATATGGTGATTATAGACAAAATACGACAATAGCGTATTAGCAAAGGTCAAGCGTTCCGTTTCGTGAAAATGTCCATTTCGAGCCCTTCAGCTGTTATCCTCATCTATGTAACACCTGAAAAACGCTTTATCTCATATCTATCTTGAATTTTGTCGTCTACTTTTCTCTGGGAATCGCATTTAGAACACTTGTCGTCCATCTTCTTTCTATCTCTTCTTCTAGCTATGTGGCCGACCCATCTTTACTTCATGTCCGTCGCAGTTTTGTTCACATCTTCCTTTATTTGCGATCGAATTCATTAGTTTCTCTTCCTCTGCCTCCTACTTATTCCAAGCATGCATCTCTCTGTTGCTCTTTGTGTAGCTCTTAATCTTCAGACGTTTGTACGTTCAAGTTTCACTTTTCAGGCCCATAAAAGACACACAGGCAAAACACACTGATTATGCAATTTACGGGTATTGCATAAGCCTGGGTATTTTGTTTTTACAAAATAAAGTTCTGCCCTTCAAACCTTCTATTTTTTTTCTCGATTATCTTGACGTTCGATGTTTTCAACTGCGCTAGGTAAACGTACTCATCAACTATGCTGATCGTCTCGCCGTGAATCTTTTATTTGCATTGTGTTTTTTTGTACATTACTTTTGTCTTATTTAAATTCATTCATCGCAGCTGAGAGAAAATTCATATACCTGTCTCCCTCGCAACGTCCAATCCATCACAACCGAATGCTCTTGTGAGGAGTATCCTCTAAAGCGCGCTCCTCAATGATAAACATTGTTCATATTCTTTAGGTACAATTTTGATTGTCATTTGGCTTACGTCATTAGTCGTCGAAGTATTACGTCAATTAGAACGATGCTCCAAACCTACGCATTTTTAGAAATTTCTTGAAGGGAAGATATAGACACTGGATGTACCAGAATTTGACCGACAGATTTCGTACGTGAATTCCAACATTCAAACAAGAAGTTAAGTTATATTTATGATTTATAGAATTCCGAATCATTTCCCAATTTCAGGGGTTCCAATTTGGAGTCCTAATTCCGTTTTTTTACGATTTAAATAAAATGGATATTTCGCGATAAATCAGTAAAGTAATTACAATACAGAAGACCTAAATTATGGTAACTCCATTATCCTTGTAACTGCTAGTATGTGCATGGTTGGTACAGGTATTACCGTCGATACATAAAAATAATTAACAGAATTTTGTACTAAATAATATCTAATTTTATTATTATTTATAACAGGTTCTGTATTTTACACAGTAAAAAATAGGTGTGTTAATTCAACACAACGCGGTGTCCCAGCGTGACTACCACTTTTGTGTGTTAAATCAACACAACACACGGTGTTGATTTCGGTACTGGGAGAAAAAAAATACGGCTGCAGCTAGATTTGAACATAGGTTGTTCAGGTAGAAGTCGAGCGTCTCACCGACTTCGCTAACTCGTCAGACGGAAAGAGCACAAGATTGAAAAAATATAGAGGATAAAAAAAATGTTGCTGAACCCCAAACACAAACAAAGTTACTCTCACGACTTATGTCATGATTTAATCACTTTTCCATCGGTCAATTAGGGATCACAATCCCCATTTATTGAGAATATGTTCCATTTCTATGAAAGCAAGCGCAGCATTTGACATGTTGTTACGATAAGAAAGCAGTAATGCTACTCAAATGTTTGGCTGTCGCCATCTTGCTTGCTTTCATAGAAATATAATATTCTCAAGGAATGGAACTCTGGTTCTCAATTGACAAACAGGAAGTTATTAAACCATGGGATAAGTCGTGCAAGTAACTCAGTTTGTTTTAGGGGTTCAGCAACATATATTTGATCCCATACACTGTTTAAATCTATAGTGTAGTCGTTTAATTCAAATTTTGTTCACTAAATTTAGTTTGCATATAGTGCTTTTCCTATCTGACGATTTAGCCAAGTCGGTAAGACGCTTGACTTCTAATTGAACAGCCCATGTTCAAATCTCGCTGCAGACGTATTTTTTTCTCCCTGTACCGAAATTAACACCGTGTGTTGTGTTGATTTAACACACAAAAGTGGTAGTCACGCTGGGACACCGCATTGTGTTGAATTAACACAGCTATTTTTTGCAGTGTATGTAGATGTGCTCTAATATTATTGATGTTTTAATAAGAAAACCAGTTAATAACCAAGCTAGAAAATACATGACGAAAATTGATTATATAATGAAATGTACACACTGCTGCAAATTCAATGTGTCAGGCATTTTTAAAAGTAAACCTTATTTATTTTTTCGGAGTTTTGTCCTGCATTTGACAATTTTCAATTGGTAACCCTAGACAGGATCAACGTACAAAATATTGCAAACGCCAGTCACATACGCAAGTATCGAAGTTATACACACAAACATCGGTGGTATTCTCCGTATTGTGGTTAATCTAAAGCAAAGATCTCCCACAAAAGATGGCAGCATTATCTCAGTAGGCTATATGTCTAATATATTTTTCTCGTTGCATGAAATTTCAATGCTGCTCCTTCAAATTCAAGCCGAGAGAGTTCAAACTTTCAGGGAAGAAAGTTCAAAATCAATTCATAACTATAACCAAAAATTTGATCAATGTCGATTTTTTAATTTTCTTTCTTGTTCGTTGTTGAAATTGTTTCATTGTTGTTATGGATATCCAAACCTATGACTATTAAGCTCTTTCAACAATGAACAAGAAAAAAAAATCGCCACGGATATAACTCTTGAATTGGTTATGAACTTTCTTCCCTGAAAGTTTGAACTCTGGACTTGAATTTGTAAGAGCAGCATTCAAATTCCGTGCAACGATAAAAGTACATTAGACCAGGGGCGTAACTAGGCCCAGCGGGGCCCCGGGGCAGATTTGCCAGCGAACCGTGAAAATGTAGGCCATTACCTTGTTTTTTAAATTTTGGACATAAATAACAACCGCCAAAGTAAGTAATTTCTATAGTCAGTGTCTCCTAAGCTCAATTGTTTTAAATATGAAACGAAAAATTCATAACTTCATTTGAAACTAATTAAAATAAAATAATTTTACATGTATTTATTAAATTTTAATAAGAATAATCTGTACATGATAATTCAACCCTATTTGAGTCCGACAGTATTTTATTTTAAACACATGTTCATAGTCCTTTCTATACCTAAACAAGCAGTATAAAGTGTGTTTATTTAGAAACCAAACGAACAGAGGAAAAGTTAAAAACATATTTTGATAACTGTCAAGTCAACATTGTTATGCTTATGCTGGTCAACAATGTCATGCTTATCGTGGTATTGTTACACAATAAACAAATTAAATATCAATAGATCCACATCCATTGCCTTCGTACAGAATTGAGAATTGATTTACAATATTGTTTGAAAAGAAACAAATGTTTTACAATGCTATCACGGTACTAACAATTAGAACTTCACCGAAATAACATCATTTGTTCTTTCGACTTCCACTTTGATTTAAAAAAAGAAAGTATCAAATATTCCAATAAGTACGATAATTAATTTACTTACCAGAAACTAATGGGAAGTCACCCGTCGTAGGCGTCATATTTTCTCGAGTAATTCTAAAGAGAAAAGAGAATCTTCATATTTTTTTTCTTCACCTCTTGTTCCATTTCTTTCTTCTTTCTACGCTTTGCTACACCACTTAGTTGACTCATCGTGTCAGAGTATTTTCGTATCCTTTAGCCCCCTTTACTATCCTCTCTAAACTTTACACAATTGAAACTGGAAGGGTTGGAGGAGGCAAACTAGGCATGTGCGTAGGGCGACAACTACGTTTTAATAAAATCTTTCCTTCACAAGCATCCCCAACTCCACCCCCATTCAGCCATCTCTTCCAAGAACAGTCACAATAAGCAGATATCAGATTGGAAACAAGGGTGATCAATCCCGCCGATAACGGTTTCACGTTAATTATTTACAATAATACTGTTCCAACGCCGTACTTGGATATGTAAGGAAACGCTTTGCCGTCAATTATTAGGAGCACAATCCATTGTGTCGCGGGGCAGTCTTGATAAAAGAACATCGACATCACGTGTCGAGCAGGGAGGTGGGGGAAGAGAACATAGCTCCATTCTTACACGTAATACACCGCCAGTACCGCACCACTACCACGGTTTATTTTATCTTATTTTTTCATTTTGCAGTTGCCCCAGCCTAGTTACGCCCCTCTATCAGACATATACCGATAGTGCTGCAATCTTTTGCTGTAGATCGCTGCTTTACATTAACCTAACCAATTCAAGAACAACTGATTTTAGAAGCATTTCTCGGGGTCTGCATTTGTTTCTAATTTGCAAAGTTGCGTACAGAGGGCTCCACGATATAAAGCTTTGATATTTGTTTCTGCTTTCATAGCGCCACCTTGCGTTGGCAAGGGAAAAAATGATTCTTTTAATCTTGAAATGTGTATAATGAACTTTCCTTAACATATAATGTAGTAAGTACTTAATTCCTATAAACACGGCTATTCGGTGCTGAACTTGGATCAGTTCTACTGCAAGAAAGAAAATTTAATGTTCAAAAGAGGTTGAAATCATGAAACTGCTCAGTCTTGGGGTCATCATATTTGCACAACTAAAGCTCTGAGTTTTAATTAGTAGAGACATTTGCTTGGGATTGGGAGATTCCTAGGCAGGAGCATTGAGGACTGAGATTGTTAAAAGCGAGGAGTTATAAATAAATAAACTGATTTCCCAACCTGTGAATTGTTTAATATGTTGAAACCCAGCTAGAAGCAAAAGGGAAGATTTTATTAGTAAGTAGGCCTACAGTAGTAACAAAAAGCTAAATTTCTTGAAACAAAGGAGATAAAAATCTTGAATTTAGCGGGAATCGATCCGCCTACACTAAGCAGGCATCAGGTAATGGAATGATCTGGATTCTGGAATAGTTATTTATGATTCATCAGGTAGTTTAACACTTGCCTAATAGATGGAGTACTGACAGGTGACGTTGCTTCCTGTATGATTTCCTGTGGCGAGTCATTCTAGCCAGAATCTGTTCTCCATTTTCTCTAGTACAGTATTTTCTAAAATAACGAAATAGTTTATCTACCCGCCATGATTTATTTCAGTTTAAAAAAAACAATACGCTGGCGATGTTGCCCAATAAATGAGTTATTCTTACCAAACTTTAGATGCAAATACAAATCTTTTTCATTTTCAAGTTTTACTCCCGTACCGTATTTATTTATTTAACGTTTTCCAGACACAACTCAATTTTCGACCGTTTTACACTGAAATATATTACACAATAAAAACAAGAAGGGGAAGAATTTTGGAAGCAATTGAGCCTGACCTTATTCAAGGTATCATCCCAGCATTTGCTTGGTGTGATAGAGGCAAAACCTCAAATGGATGGCTGATACCGGGAATCGAACCCTGATCCATCCGATCACAAAGCGTCTACGGACTGCTCTACCCCATCCATCATTCTACTCTGTCGTTAAAATCTGTTATTCCTTTCTCTTTAACTACGAGCAAGTTGTACCTTGATAGTTCGATTATCGGCTAAATTCATTAATGTGGTCAATCGCTTGACGATTAGTTCTTATTTAAGTCTTTTGCATTTTCATAAATGGAAGTAAGAAAAACTAAGAATTTCCATATTGCATTTTTGTATAGAGAAATGTTGTCTCTTTAAAGATGAAATAGGTTTAGAAATAAGGAATAATAATAGGACATAATAACTGTTCTAATAAAAATTACAGGATCCGAGGATACCTTGATCACAAGCGAGAGTTCCCATTTTCTACATAATTAACGTGGGTATTAAACTTCGCACCATGTGATAAAGAACAAAAATATGCCAATTTATTACATCATCATCATCAATCCTCTTTTATTTCATCATCATTATTTATGTTGTGCCAAAGGGGCAGGTCCCTCAATGCACGCTAAGCCCTGTCCATTCATCCCTATCTTGCTCTTGGTCTTAGTGTACATTCGTCTTTCCTTTTCCTCTTTTCCTTTCAACAATAACTTTAATTGCATCCCTCAGTAGGCAATCTTTTCCTAAATAATGTCCTAACCAGTTTCTTTATCTCTTCTTTGTTGTCTCAATTATTGTGCTTCTCTCGCATGACTCTCGTCACCACGTTCTCATTACGTATCTTTTGTGTTCAGCCGATATTTTCCATTCTTCTTCATTTCCACGCTTCGAATGCTTCCAATGTTGTTTATTCATTCTTTCGTAGAGTTCGTGTTTCAGTTCTATATTCAATTTATATAACATTTAATCTATCTTTTCCTCAGTTCTCTTTCTCATCGGTCTACGGAAAACTTTCTTCTTAGTGATCTCTCTTTCATAATTTCTATTCTCACCTTTACTTAATTTTCCCACTTCGAATCTTCATTTATAATAATTCCAAGGTACCTGAAGTTATAAGGCAACCAATAAACTTCTGTAGGATTTTCACGTGATCGAACTTCAAGCGCTCGCCACGCCGTTCGTTCACAGCTGAAACAGGTAACAGAAAGGTAACGTGTTCCTTCTTCTAGCCTGCTAGTAATGGGCACCATACTTAAACGGGGACGTCACTGCGAGTACTTCAAACAAGAAAGTGTGAATTTCAGGCTCAAGGCAGGATAGGATGCGGGGGAGGATGTTGGCAGGTAAGTTAGCCAGTGCCTAGTTTGAAATTACCATCGCGGCATTTGTCCCGTGCGATTGAGGAAATAGCGTCTTAAATTTTTTGAAGAAGTCTCACTCACTTTGGATGAAGGACTTCAAATCTTTTCGATACTCCATATCTGATTTGTTTGCAAACCGAAATGTAATAGAAAGTCCCAAACGTAAAGGGCGTATGTTATCTTCGGATTCAGTTTTTTTTTTTTATTTTCATTACAGCGACTATGGTCTAAGTCCAACCCAGACCAAGAGATTTAGTCCCTCGCCATGCACCGTATGCGTTCATCCTCATGATGACCTCAACCTCATGACGAGTGACAACCTCACATATCCTAACTCTTATTGCAAGACGACAATTAAGGGCGAGGTGAGGTTGGAAAGAGAGGGGGAATGAGGACGAGGTTGTAAACAAAGAGTGAGAACGAAGTTGCTATGGTGAGGCCATAGACTATTAAGGGTGAGGGACAGAGCTCGAAATGGACCGGAGCAAACCGGAACGCTGTTCCGGTTCGTGAATGTCTGGGACCTTCCTGTTCCGACTCGTCAATATGGTAATCATAGACAAAAAAGAAGAATAGTATGTTAATGAAAGTAAAGCGTTCCGTTTCGTGAAAATTTCCATTTCGAGCCCTGGTGAGGGAGAAGCAAGAATGTAAGGGTGAGTGATGTTCAAGACGGAAAGAAGACGTAGGAGTGAGTGAGCAGTGATTACATTTTCCTCGGAAAGGGTCAAAGAGATTAGAAAGATAGCAATCATGTTCTCAATTCTACAGACCATGCCAGTATTCCCCTGCCAGGACTGAGGAAAACTCCAATCAGGATGGCAGGAGTGAACATATCTGGAGATCCCTTCCATTTCTTTGTGATGTGATGGTGGGTACTATTCCCTCAGAGAGGACCACAAAGGTCTACGAAAAGGTTCCTGAGCATGGTGAACCGACGGTGGTTGCCCGTTGCTCTTCATTGAAACAAGATAACATCCTACAATTTTAAGTGAACTTCGAAATACTTGTTCCTACTCGAATAGCGGTATCGAACCGGGAACCTCTTAATTAAAAGGAAGCACGCGTTACCATCCATCCACCGAAAACACTCTGATTGAAAAGTCTGCTACCATAGGCCTTAGATGACAGGAACTGCTGGGTAATTCCTCCTACTTTTCATTGGTTTTACATTATCTTATATCAACTTCTTGGATTAAATCACGATCAGTACATATGCCTTAAATAGATAGCTATTCGTGGCTGCCTAATTTCCTTCCGGTTGTACTGATTTTAACTTAACATCAGATCTTTGCTTTACCTGATACATAAAAAATTCTTGAAGACGTGATGCAGCAAACAGGACAAAAATTGAACATTTCGTGTGGGGGTACCAAACAGAGCGGTGATCGGGAGCAAAGTTCAAAGGCTTGTTGTTGACATCGAGCCGTGCCGAATCGCCCGGTGGCCGTTCCGTTCCGTTCGCAGGGAGGAAGCGATGCAGGTCCCGTTAGTGCAGGGGAGCGGAAGATCAGTGACTGAGAGCAGTGAGAGAGAGAGAGAAGAGCCCAGTGCGAGGACGACGAACAGCGTTGGCCGAGAAATAGGAGTGGAATATGTGCCGGTCGTTGACAGGGAGCTCGCGACGCCGTAGAAAGAAAAGCAGCACTGCAAACTATGCACAAAAATACGGCATTCACTGCTAATTCGACATTTATCGATGAACAAGAGGAAAGCAAAAATAAACAGGAAACAGTAATGGCGTTTTCAATTTTAGATGGAGTCTTTTATACAGACTATGGCATATTCTTCCCATATAATTCATGCAATATTTTTGGTGACTGCATGAGCTAAGTGTCCTGGTCGCACGCTGCCTTGTAATCCAGGGACTCCGGCTTCGATGTCCTTGTGGAGACAGAAGTGGTTCCACTCCCACTTTAAACTTCAGGTCGTATCTTTAGGGCATAATATTCATCTGATGGAAGGCAATGGCAAACTACCATTAGTTCAACTTGCACAGGGACCTTCGGGTAATAGATTTACCCCGGGGGCAGAACACCTATCACCATCATCACAGATATAACACGCAACTGTCGTTTAGTGGTGAAGGTGATGTGAAGGAAGATCATGCCCTCATTAGTCCAGTTTTTACTATGCTTTTTTATAGTCTTAGGCAGTGGCGGACACAGGATTTTCGTGAGGGAGGGGCGCAAGTAGAATAGGCCCGGGACATTTTCGATATTTTGCCGCTAAATAAATGATTTCTTTTTAAGTACAAATTTATTATATTTTTCCTCATATTGCTAAGTTCAATCATGACATAAACGACACCGGTATCTCCCAAAATGTATATTTCTAGATAAATAAGTTTTGTCTGGAAACAAATCAGAGCTTTTTCCTGAGATAAATTGTTAAAATTTTGCTACAGAAATAAAAATTCAAGTATTTATCCTTGAGGGGGTAGGGGACGCACCTGGATTCGCCACTAATCCCATGACTAGAATATAGGTATTGTGCCTGGAAGAGAGTCGCACACTTTTCGATTTTACCCGTAAGGTATACACACTATAATGGACGTCATTCATCACAAAAATATAGTTCCTCTGGGCTCTACCATTCGCATTCTCCATGGTCGCAGAACATTTCTATCATATTCAGAGCATTTAAGGAATCTACGTAAAATATCCAGCGTAGAGAATGGAAAATGTAATGGTTATAGCACACTGAGAATATTTCTGAAACGACAAGTACATTCTATGACTAGAACGCGATTTTTTATGTTCGCTACAATTTGTACTCAAGTACAATTTATAGAATTTGTAGCCGTGTGGTTTAAGGTGTCAGGCCAACGACTCGAGGGTCCCGGGTTCGAATCCAGGCATGGATGTTTGTGGATTTTAACTAGGTGTAAAACGTCGAATCGTGGCGGGCGGAATTAAATAGTTACTAGACTGGAATATATAAATAAAGTTTATATATATATATGAGCTCCTGCGTAGTCGGTAGCGCGCTCGACTTCAGTGCGAGCGGTCCCGGGTTCGATTCCCGGTGGGGGCTCAAAAATTTCGGTGTTGACCCAGCATCGTGAGGACAATTGGGTAGCTGCTGGGAATAAAATACAGTGGCGATCACAGTGAGAGCTTCGGCTCTCCTCTCCCAACCCGACTGGTCAGCGTGGGGACTAGTGGATTGAATATGGCTCTGATTTATATATATATATGGGCCGGGAAACCGGGACAGGACCGGCAAACCGGGACTGTCGCCCAAAAGGCTTCTGCCACTAACTGGGAGGAGACCCCTTAATTCCTCTTGCTGAGACTTAAGGGAACCGACCGGGGTAGACGCCTAATGTCCAATCCATACGTTCACGTCGTGGGGCCTGTTAGTACCCAAGCAACTGCTTGGCGAACGAACATGGATGGGCTGCTCACCAACCCGCATTAGCTGACAGCCCTCCATTCTTTACATATGATGGTACAAGCAAGGAAACAGCCTCGGTCAGTCCTGCAGGAAGTCAGAGGGTTAAAATGCCCGGGTTTGGACTGTAGACTGCCAGGACACCGACACGGCAACTCAAGCGGACCTATACGTGGCGACCCTTAACTGTCAGTCACTTGCAGGAGAGGACAAATTAGAAGAACTGCAGAATGAACTTAAGAGGATTAAGAGGGCACATCATAGGACTATCAGAAGTGTGGAGGAAGAATGAAGAACAGTTGGAACTACCGTCAGGGCACACGTTCTACTTCAAAGGAACAGAAACTGGAAAAGCGACAGGGAATTATTATTATAATTAATAAAGCGGATTCGGATCCGCTTCCTGAAGTAGCGGATCACAGAAATTGAAGGAGTTTCAGATAGAATCGCACGGGTAGTAATAAAGATTAACAAGAGATACACTATGGAAATTATACAAGTGTATGCTCCAACAACCTCGCACCCGGAGGAGGAAGTCGAAGACCTATACGAGGAGATATAGAAGATTTTGGATAGTAGCAAATCGCATTACAAAATTGTATTGGGAGACTTCAGTGCGAAAGTAGGAACCAAGCAGAGCAGTGACACGAAAGTGGGAAACTTTGGATTTGGCAAAAGAAACAGGAGAAGTTAGTGGAATTCTCAGAAGAAAACAGACTTTGATTTCCAATACATTTTTCAAGAAACCGCCCCAGAGGAAGTGGACATGGAAAGGCCCAAATGGGACCAAAAACGAAATAGACTACGTTCTATCAAATAACAGGGAGATTTTGCAAGACGTGTTTGTTCTGAACAGTTTCAAAATCTCGAGTGATCATAGGATGGTGAGATGTAAGCTGAAACTAAATGCTAGACTAGAGAGAAAGAAGCTTATCAGAGGAAAACCGTCAGTTTTAGATCTGGAAAATCTTGGAAAACACAGACAGACATTCGAGATAGAACTAAGCAACAGATTCAGCGCCTTGGAAGAGTTAGAGGATGAAGA